>WRNY01000113.1:0-24566 GCA_012978405.1 Pseudocercospora macadamiae | reverse complement strand
ATCGATATATACTTATAGAGCTAATATAGTAGGCTATAGACTTATATCTAGAGCCTCTTAATAATATAGCAAATCGCGACTTAGTAGCCTTTTACGTAAGCTAGATATATTATCTTTACTAAAAATAGATATAGGCTTAAGAGGTTTAAATAGTAGTAGTCGACTTATAGCTAATTTAGTTAGACTCGCTAGTAGAAAGCTTAAACTCTAAGCTTTCTTCTTCTTTAGTATATATATAGTATTAGGCTATAGATTATTTATAAGAAGTTAGAATATTTCTAGATCGTTATTAAAAAGCTTTTCTTTACTTATAATAAGAGAGCTTAGTAGACCGCTAAGTATATTATATCTAGCGGTCTTATAGACTTTATACGCTACGTTAACTCTCTACTTATAAGCGTATTTATTCTATACTAGATTTTCGAAAAGAATAAGCTTCTTCTTAAGATCCTTAACTTATAGGCTAGAGTTACTAGGTAGATAAAGCTTCTAAGTCTTCTAATTAACGCTATAGTATAGATATAGCTCTCTAAAGTAATACTCGACCTACTAGTACTATAAATCTTCTTTCTTAGCTTTAGATAAAATAAGCTTTAGTAGCTATTTCTTAGGAAATATAACTTCTTAAAGATAAGTCTTATATTCGATCTAGGTTCTAGTAACTTACTAGTTACTACGTAGCTTAGTAACGCTATATATATAAGTTTCGACTCTACTACGCCTCTATTAAACGTCGACTAGAATCTTATATATATATATAAAAAGCTTAAATAATAGGTTTAGTATCTATAGCTTCTTTAACGACTATAAGTCTTAAGTACTAGTAGCTATAGAGATACTTATAGTTAGAAGCTATTTATAATATCGTTTATTAGCTTCTTCTAATATTAGATTAATACTAGTATAACTAATCTAGTATATATAATCCTTTTTATTCGCTATAAAGACTTTATTTATATAGCTTATATTATCTAAAGTAATAATTAGACTCTTATAGTTACTATATTCTTAAGTACTAATAGTATAAGATAATTTCTTCTTTTTTAATATAGTCTAAAGAGGCTCTATAGGCGTTAAAGGTAGTAATAATAGTAGAAAGGAAGAACTAGGTAGGTTATATAAAAAATTTAAAATACTATACTTACTATACTTTTATATATAGCTATATTTAACTAAGTAAACGAGGTTTTTATTAACTACTATATAAAGATCGTCCTATAATATAGTTAGAAGCGCTATAGTTAGAAAGATAATAGATTATAAGTCTTATAATAGATACTTTTAATATTTATAAAAGCTTACTAGCTATAGTAAATACTAATCTTACCTAATCCGAAAGCTCGAGTCTATATAATACTATTTCTAGAATAAACTCTAAAAGATTGCTACTAGCCTCTAAAAGCTATTATATAGCCTAGTAGAGGTAAAGATATATATATATATATAGCTTCGCTAGTAAACTACTAGGCCTAGGCTCGCTACTATAAAAGATAAGAAGGAAGCTAGTAGTATTAAGTTTATTATTAACCTACTTAAGAGTTAGTAAAAGGAGGTATAAACTTAAATCTAAGAAAATAGTTAGTAGTATTATAAGAAGCTAAGCTATAAGTACCTAGCTAGAGCTATAAGTATATAGCTTAGCTAGGCCTATAATATACTAAACTTTAGCCTAAAAGTAAGGCTTTATAGCTATAGCTACTATAGAGACTTATATTATAGTTTATTAGATACTTACTAAACTTATTAATATAATTAGCCTATTACTATAGTATTAGATTTTCTAGGTCTAGTAGATACTTATAAAACTTACTACCTTTTAGCTCTAGGTAGTTATATAGTATATTAGGTACGCCTTTAACGTAAGACTTAAGATTATAGTATCGAATTAGATACCTATTCTACTTATAAATAAAGTACTAGATAACTCCTTATATAATTAGTATATAAATAGCTATAAAAGCAACCTAATTAGTAAGTTTAGCCTTTTTAAAAAGTCCTTTCTTAGCTAGGTATCTAAAGTAGTCCTTCTAGCGATTAAATAACAATTTTACGCCTTTGCTCTACTAGTATTTAATAGTTTAATTACTCTTAGAAGTCGTATACTAGAAAGCGTCTCTAAATATAAGTAGACTATCGATTTACTTACGTAGTCGTAGATAAGCGTTAGCTATTATTAGAGTCTCTATGCCTTAATCTAAGTAGACTCGCTTTAGAATAATACTAAGAGCGTAAATAATAGTATAGTACTAAGCAAATACTAAGTATTTTATTTTTACTATTAGACTAATATAATACTATATAATATAGCGTAAGTATACGTTAATATAGGCGTATACCTAGATACTAAATATCTCTAGCTTATAGAAAGTATTAAGTAACTATATAGAGTTTATACTTATAGCTTTAAGCTATCTATACTATAGTTAATTATAATAAAGATATAGTACTTAGACTTTAAATAGCTATACGTTAATAGTTCTAGCAATTCTAAAAATATAGTTTCTATATAGTATAGTATATTATTAGTAGTACTCGAAAGGTTAGTAATAAAAAGGTAATAAGATAGAGTATAAGGAGCTTAGCTAGTATAGCTAGCGCCTATAAGTTAAGCTTAAAATATATAGATTTAGATTAGCTAGCGCTTATAAGTCTTACTAATATTTCGAAAGTAATAGACCTCGCTATTACTATAGAAATAAGTTACTCGGCTATAGCTAGAGCTACTTAAATTATAACTTAGGCTTACGCTAGATTTTAAATTTAAGCTATTATCGCTTTACTTACTATTACTAGAGCAATCTCTATTAGTTTCTTTTAGGCTATATTAGAGTTAAAAATAAAGCCTCTAGTAGCTTCGGAAATATAACTTTATATTAGCTTTAAACCTATAGCCTTAGTATTAGCTATAAGCATAGAGTTACTACTAGATAAATAAGAGTAAGTAGACTTTATCGTCCTAAGTCTAGACTACTATATCGATTAGTAAGCGTTTAATACGCTCCTATTAATAAGAGCGAGTTAATATATTAGTTAAAACTCTATAGCTCTAATAATAGCTACGAGTATAGAGCTATTACTAGGTAATCGAGTATCTTTACTACTATAGTAATAGATTATTAATTTAGCGCTTTAGCTTATAGCTCTTCTTAATAAGAGTAAGTTATTATATTAGTTAAAACCTTATATCTCTAGTAATAGCTATAAGCTTAGAGCTACTCCTAAGTAAATAAGTATAAGTAGTAGAGGCTACTATACTATATATACTCTCGCTAGCTATATCTTAGATATTATACTACTCTAATATATTAAAGCTAATCTTTTATAAGCTATTCTACTATAGTACTTAAGATATCTTATCGGCTTAATATTATTAACTCTTTTTAATAAAAGTAAGTCGATATAGTAGTTAAAACCTTATAGCTCTAGCGATAGCTATAAGCGTAGAGTTACTACTAGGTAAATAAGTATAAGTACTAGTATAGAGCTACGCTATATACGCTCTCGCCGACTATATTTTAGATATTATTAACTCTTTTTAATAAAAGAGCATATTAATATATTAGTTAAAACTCTATAGCTCTAGTAATAACTATAAGCGTAGAGTTACTACTAGGTAAATAAGAAAGAGTAGTAGAGCTAGTATAGCGAAAAGAAGCTAGAATCGGTTTACTAATTCTTCTTAATAAGAGCTAGTTAATATATAAGTTAAGAACTTATATTCCTAGAAGTAGCTATAAGCGTAGAGCTATAGCTAGGTAAATAAGAGTAAGTAGTAGAGCCGCTAGAATCGGTTTGCTAGTATTTATATAGCTAAGTAATAAAGCTTAAAATAGTAAGTATCTTTATTAGCTATTTCTTTACGTAAGCTATAGTAGTTATACTTATAATATTATTATCTTATTAATAGCTTCTATAAGTCGAGGTATTAATTATAAACCTACGCTTCTAGTAATAGCTATAAGTATAGAGTTGCCGCCTAGAGTAAGTAACTTATAGGCGCTAAAAACTAATAATAGGTCTAATAGCTTATTTAGAGATAGCTTAGATAGTACTAGTATAAGCTTCTACTATCTAATAGCTATTAACTCTTCTTAATAAAAGCGAGTAGATATATTAGCTCTAAACTAGTACCTCTAGTAATAACTATAAGCGTAGAGCTACTATAGCTAGTATAAGTAAGTATAAGTATACTAGTTAAGTCTTTATATATATAGTAACTCTATAGTCGATATAAGTATTCTACTCTTAGAGCTAATACTATAGCCTTAGCTTTCTATATAGAAGTAAGTCGTACTATTAGAGTAAACGCGTAGCCTCTATATATAAAGCTACTAGATAGAGTATAAGTATTAATATATTCGAAAGCTAACTCTTCTAAATAAAAGCTAATTAATATATTAATTAAGAACCTATATCTATAGTAGTAGCTATAAGTATAGAGCTACTACTAAGGTAAATAAGGACTATTAGGCGTAGAGCTAGAGGCTTAAATAGCGGCTTTACTATATAGTATAAAGAAGAACTTTATATAGTAGTAGAAGATTATCGAAATACGAGTCTTTATATACTAATATATATAGCGACTCTAGAGTCCCTATAAGTACTAGCGCTCTCGAAGCTAATACTATAACTCTAGCTTTCTACGTAGAAGTAAGTTATATTACTAAAGTAAATATAGACTATTAGGTACGAAGCTAGAAGCTTAAATAGTAGCTTTACTATATAGTATAAAGGATAACTTTATAGACTAACTAAGCTATAGTAAGAAGCCTAGGTTTATTATTATTAGTATTATCGCCTATAGTTAGTATAAAGAAGAACTTTATATAGTAGTAGAAGATTATTAAAAATATAAGTATTTATACGCTAATATATATAGTAACTCTATAGTCTCTATAAGTACTAGCGCTCTCGGAGCTACTAGTAGAGCTCTTACGTTTTTTATAGTAGCGAATTACTATAATAAGGTAAATATAGACTCTAAAGCGCTACTACTATAGTAAAGTAAGCTAGGTTTCGAGCTTAGTATTATTAGAAGTTAAATTATTAAATAAGTAAGTATTTATATACTAATATATATAGTAACTCTATAGTCTCTATAAGTGCTAGCGCCTCTAGAGCTACTAGTATAGCTTTTATGTTTTTTATAGTAGCGAGTTACTATAATAAAGTAAATATAAATTCTAAAGCGCCGCTACTATAGTAAAGTAAGCTAGGTCTTAAGCTTATATTATTATATTATCGAGAAAGCGCTACTACTATAGTAAGTTAAGCTAGGTCTCGAGCTTAGTATATATAAGGCTTAGTTAATTAGCTATAAAGTTATAGAAAGTTATTAAAAATATAGGTTTTTATACGCTAATATATATAGTAACTCTATAGTCTCTATAAGTACTAGTACTTTTAAAAGTAATTATATAGCTATAGCTTTCTATATAGAAGTAAGTCTTTTTCTAGGTAAACGCGCCGCCGTTATAGGCTAGTAAGTTCTACTTTCGGTACTAGAAGAAAGCCTAGCTAATCGATAGAAGTATAAGTCTTTATATATAGCGACTCTATAGCTCCTATAAGTAGCTAGTATTCTTAGTACTACTACTATAGCCTTAGCTCTTTACGTAGAAGTAAGTAGATATCTACGTTAAGGTAAATATAAATTTAAAGACGCTAGCGCTACTACCTAGGCGCCTTTATTACTAGCGCCTATAAAAAGTATATATAAAAGGAAGCCTAGCTAATTAGTAGAAGTATAAGTCTTTATATATTAATCTATAGCTACTTCTACTAGCGTTTTTAGTAGATTTTAGTATAAATATAAGCGTATACTATTACTCTAGAGAGTAAATATATACTATAAGGCCTAACTCTATACTGCTATCTATATATAAGTTAGGTTTAACTCTAATTATATACTACTGCGCCTATACTATAGCGGCCGCTAATAAGGTTAAGCAATCTTTATTAAAGCGTTCTATAAGTTTAATATTCGAGCTATAAAAAGCACCTACTACTATACTAGTAAGCGCTACTAATACTAAGTAATAGAAGATAGCCTATACTACGCCTAAAGCTAAAAAGCCTACTAGTATCTATAATATATAGCTTCTATACCTAACGCTAGAGTTTAGTAAGTCTAGTAAAAAAGAAGATCTATATATAGCTAATTTAAACTATTTAGAGCTCTAGAAAGCTATCTAATCTAGTAAAAAGATAAACTACTCTAGCGAGTCTAAAGTAAGTAAATAAATAGTAAAAAAACTAGCGAGGCTTCGTATTAGACTAGAGACTAAAGTAGCTAGAAATAGAAGTTTGCTTAGTTTTATAGATATACTAGAAGTCGAACCTAGATTACTACTATTATCTAATAAATAGTAGTATCTAACTATTAGACTATATACCTTAGAGTTCTTATTAGATAATAGTAATAAGAATAGCGTTATTAATATATAATTAAGCTAGTTCTAGCGTATAAAAAGATAATTAAATCTAGCGAGTTTAAGTAATATATAATTTAGTTAGCTCTAGTATATAAAAAAATAATCGAATCTAGCGAGTCTAAGTAAATAAACTAGTAAAATAGATACGCTAGAGATCGAATCTAGAACTTCTTATTTTTTAGTATAAATACTTAGTATATATACTCTAGATATATTTATTATATAACCTACGTAATAAATATAGTATTTTACTACTAGACTATATACTCTCTTAATTTAATAAAAGTAGTAGTAATAGCTTTATAATAAGTATTTAATATCGTCCTAAGAGTTTAACTAGTCTAGTCGATCTAGAGAGTCTAAGAGACTTATAATAGCTAGTTTGTCTTATTAATTATCGATAGTACTATACTATAAGTCTATATAATTACTATCTAAGTCTATATAAATAAGCTATCTACTTACCTACTAATAAACCTATAATATATCTTTATCTCTTATATAAGCTTATAATATCTAAAGTTCTATACTTGTCTATCTTTAATAAGGTCTTAAAAGATAGTATAAATTATAAGCTTAAGCGCTACTACTAACTCTATATCGATTAAGCGCTTTAGATCTATACTTTTACGTAGATCTAAGTATTACTTTAATAATAGTATAAATCTATCTAGCTCTAGAATATAATATATCTCCTAGTTATATAAAGCGTTATACTTATAGAATAGCTTTTTAATACGCTTATATAGCTCTACTTTTTTCTTTTTATCTAAGTAGTCTTTTATAAGCTATATAAATAGCTTCTATTTAGTAAGAGTATAGTAGAATACGTAGAGGCTAATTATAAGTCTATTGCGTTTATAGAGAGTAGTATAGATCTTATTATAAGACTAGCTAGTAGCTAGCTATAACTATATTTTAAGACGCTATAGGTCTAGATTAATAGAGAGACGAACTATAATTAATTAGAATAAGTTTAGAAAGTATTAGATATATATAGCGAGTATAGTAAGTATAATTTAGTATATAGAAGGAGAGAAGAAGAAATCGGAGATTCGGTGTTTTTGCAGCTTCGCAAGCACAGGCCACCGCCGATCGCCCGAAGCCGAATCCGAATCCGCTGGCCAAGCCAGCAGCGGTGTTGTTGTCATGACATCTTCCCCTTCCCCCGTCTCCGCCACTTCCACACCCGCCGCCGGCCATTCTCCTGTCTCGTCAAACGCCGTTCTCTCAGGTGGAGGATCTGAAGTTCTTGGGGCACCATCATTGATAATTTCATTCCCATTTGGACTACATTTCTTGGTCTCTTCGAGATGATTCTCAAGCTCTTGGACGCGTTCGCGTAACGCGGCGATAGCCTGAAGCGTGCATGATGTCCGCCTTCGGTCTTGCACAAATACACACTGTTCTTGGTACAATTCGCAGTTGCTGCATTTGGGTTTGGCGCCATCACACTGACACCACCAACGCGCGTAATGGTGAGCTATCGCGTGGACGATAATGGGGATGGGAAGGTGGTAGCTTGAAATGGTGGAGACTTACACGCACCTTGCGTCTCTTGCACGAGATGCAGGCCGAGGAGGAGTGCTTCATTCGTACGCCGCGACGTCGAGTCGGTGGAGTTGACATGGCGGAGAGGCAGAGAAAAGAAAGGTACGCTATCTGATGCTGTATGCGCGAGCTTCAACCAACCTGCGCGCACACGACGCTTTATGTACAGGACAGAAGCTCCGGCACATCCATCCAGCAGCCTGTTATTGCCGGTATGAGCATGCTGATAAGGGTCCAGCGACCAGGGTTTCGGGCAAGGCTGTGGGGATGAAAGGCGGGGTACGGTGCCAATGCCTACGCCAATCTTTCCTCAATGTGCACGGCTGTATCCTCTTTCTCGCCCTCGCTCAATTTGACAGCATCATGCTGTACGACCACCTTCTCAACCGCATCGTCGAAGATGGCGGCAATCTCCTCAAGTGGCTTGCCCCTAGTGTCCGGAAACCAAATCCACATCACCACTGAGCCAATTGATCCGGGAATGATGAAGCAAAGGTAAAACTTCCAGCCGATCGTCGCAAAGGCCGTCGGAGCAGCTTGTAGCCACATGATATTCATCAGGGAAATCATGGCCACACCCGCAGACATACCCTTGGCACGCAGGTATGCTGGCCAAATTTCCGTAATATAGGTGAATTGAACGCCATCGAGTATGGTGTTGTACGGGATTGTGAAGATAAAGAGCATCGCGACCGCGGCTTGTAGAGCGGCTTCGTTGCCCCCAGACCCGAATTGCGCGATCAAAGCCACTTCGATAATTAGCAGGACCATACAACTGATGAGCCCAACCGCGAGGAACTTCTGCCGTGGGAAATGGTCGACAAAGAGACTCCCCATTGCATTCGCACCGAACGCTAGCGTCAACCAGGCAGCTGGATAGAGGAGCTGCTTCGTTTCCGAGAAGCCTAGGTTCTTATAAAGTAAAGGGCCGTAATCTGATCAGTTGTCAATGGTCTAGCGATCTATTATTGGGCAAGATGTGTTGCACTGACTGTTGATCACAAGCACGCCCGAACACTGAATGAAGCCGGTCGTACCAAGGCTGAGAAGAAGTCGTCTTCGTAACGGTGGCGTTCGGAAGACGTGCATCCAGCTACTATCCAGCGTCCGCTCGAGCGTAAGCTGCTCTTGGATCTGATGGTATTCCATGACGGCGGAGGAGTCTTCAGGGTCAGAGAGGTCACTGTGAAGGCGTACAAGAATTGCCTTTGCTTCGTCGCCTCGGTCTTGCATGCACAGCCATCGAGCTGTCGAAATCATCAGCGACATTCGTTATTACCAACTTACCCTGTCTTACGGCTTTCAGGGACCCAGTAGAGACCACATAGCAGTACCGAAGGCCAGATGCACTGTATCAGAAGAGGCACTCTCCAGGCATAATTGCCACCTGATTTCCAGTGGAAGAACCCGAAGCCGATCCACCCTTGGGACACATATCCGGTCACTATTGAGATGACATGTATGTTGACGAGAGCTCCTCGAAGGTGTGGTGGAACGATTTCGGACATCCAGATCGGAACAGCTGCCAGGCTCATGAAAGCACTCGCACCTGCAACAAACCGGAAGACCAGGAATTCTGCAATGTGCGTGCTACCTCCCAGAACAGCACCAGAAATCAGAGACAACGCAGCACTCTATAAGCTGTCAGCATCCTCTTTTCCAAACACTTCGTGTCCACGCACAACACCAATGCCCGCCTTCCGACCCCATTTATCTGAGAACAGTGGCAGCGCCAAAGTACCAATGACACCACCAGCCTGGAACAACCCATTTGTGGCAGCGATCAAATCAGTGCCGTTGGGGCGGGTGTCGAGATCGAAGTACTTTATGAATGTAGGTTGTCCTATTCTTGATGAGCACGAAGGAGCCCGCAAGTATGTGTGATCGACAACGTACCAAGTGTGGTGCCGATGATACTCGCAGTGTAGCCGTACACCATCGACCCAATGGACACAAAGACGAGGATCCATACATTATATGCATTCAGCTTTCGGCCGCTTCCCTCGTGCTCGGCGGAGAAAATGCGTAGCCACCAGCTCATATTTGCTGTCGGGATATATAAGATTGAAAGAACGCAAGGGAGCATTTGAGATCACATATGCACGTATCTCCCCCTGCGACCGCAAACGCAAGGTTAGGTACACGAGACTTCGGCAGTGGTGAAACGGAATTGCATACATCATTTTGGCAGAATTTCCAAGATTGTGCATCCTGTGGTCCAGGTAGACGCTCGGTACCCGCCTTTCCGTACTTCGCTCTTCTTGCGAACGTGCTGTATCCTCCAAGAAGAAACGCTGACTAGCTCTATCTACATACTTCACTGCCATCGACTACCCAGCTGTGGTAGACTGCGGCACAAAGGAAGTCAAGACCTCCGTCGGATGGCTCATATACCAACTGTCAAACTCAATCGTTAATAAAGCAATCTCTGTCAACAACTGGACTCTTCGACTTACCATTTATCAACCTTATCCTGTTCCAACTCGCCCTCCAGAAAGCCATTTGCAAGCCATGCGAATTCGAACTTTGGATCTCTCGATATACTCGTCCACTCAAAGTCTTCATATCTATGCGTTCGCAAGAGCTCATAGTAGTGCAGTCTTGAACCAGGATGGAATGCATAAAGCTTGTTCTCAGCTTTTCCATCTTTGAACGAGCTCACGCATTTCTCGCCCCAGACAGTCTTCTCGTTCCAAGCATATTGATGGCATTGCCAAGCTTTAGCTTTGCCAGGCTTAAGTATGAACGAGCTGTAGTTCTGTGTTTGTAGTTTTCTTATCATGTCGCAGATGAAACCCGTCACTCGTTCGATGGATGGCAGCAGGCTTCCGTAACCGACTGGTGCTCCAGGGCCCATGTAAACGAAGTAATTTGGCATGTCGTTGGCTATGGCGGATAAGTAGCAGGCTGGGCTTTTAGACCATTCGTCCTGAAGATTGGTGTTGTTGATGCCTATCGTTGGCCAGCGAGGGACACAGGACATGTCGAAACCTGGTATTTGAGTTAGCTGCCGAAGACGTTGCCGAATTCGTGATGGCATAACTCACCAGTTGCACATATAATGATGTCGAATTCTTGATGTGACCCATCGGCGCGACGGATGCCAGTCGCGGTGAATTCTTCCAGCTCACCCCAGTACGTAGTGGTGTTGTCTGCGCATAGAGCTAGAGAATAAAGTCAATTGAGAAGTCCAAGGTGAACTCAAGGTGAAGCTCTTGCCTTCTAGATAGCCAGTTCCAGGAGTTGGTCTACGACATCCCACTGGATATTCTGGTATTATTCTATCCCTTAGCTCCGGCCGGGTCGCCAATCTTTCGTTCATCTCTTTGCTCGTGGCGTTCTTCGCCTCAGCCTGATGCTTTGTGCCACGGATGAAGAAAGGAAATCCATCATTGAGTTCAGTTTCAACCGCTTTCCGATACTGCAAATATTCTTCAGGATTTGCACTCCATTTCGCCTTTTGATCGTCACTGAAGTCTAGATTCTTGCCGTCAGGCGTGAATTTCGACGCGAAGTTGCCCAATACCCAAGTCGGATTCCGCATATATACCGCCAGCTCTGCTGCGATTGGTTGTATTGCTGCCACTAGTTGAATTCCACTACTACCATTTCCTATTACGGCAACTCGTTTATTTCTCAGGTCAATACCAGGATCATAGTCTGCGCTGTGAATTATCGTTCCGCTGAATCTTTCACGTCCTGGTATCTTGGGCCAGCGCCACTGATTGAAGAAACTGTCATAGGCTTAGCGTTGAATACTGTTCACTGTCACGATCGTGGGCGACGTACCCGCTTGCATTGATGAAGATATCGCATTCTTCAATGATCTCCTCACCCATCTCACCTTCTGTGACACCCTTCGTCGAGACTACAGTTCGTCTCCCGTCAGTCGCTTTGCGACTGACTTGCCATTTCTGCTTCTCGTGCATCCACCTCGCACCAATTACTTTGCGGCTGCATGTGATGTACTTTTCGAGATCGTACTTCTTTGCAACATCTTGGAAGTACTCGAGGATTTCCGGGGCTGAGACGTAGAATTGTGACCATTTGGGATTCGGAGCCCACGTGAACTGGTATATCAATCACTCTCATGACCCTGATAGCTGGTGAAGAATTCTTACCAAGTAAGCATGGCTTGGAATATCGCAAGCACCTGTGATTAGAGATGATATTGTTAGTTGTTTCCGCACAACATTGCTCAGGACGGGGAGGAAATCCTACATCCTGGATATCTGTTTTCAAACCAAGCTGACCAAACATCAGCGATCGATATTTGGTAGGAATCCTTTCGGAAAAATTGCTTACTACCACCCAGTCCAGCATTCTTCTCCAGAATGTGAAGATCTATGTTCTTCAATGCTCCTATCTGGACTTCATGCGCGAAAGAAAGTGCAGACGCCCCGGCTCCTGCAATGATGACTTTGATCGGGCGGGAGCTAAAAAGTGGCAGCCTTGAGAGCTGATACTCCCAGGGATCGTTGCAGTATGCTGCTGTGGCTTCAATCGGTTCTGCATTGCTATTCGCAACTGATCCAAAGCTATCACTCTGGATCCCGTTTACCTTCATCTCTGAGTCGATGTACAAATTAGCCTAACACGTCGGGAGCTAAGATACACGTGAAAGAAAGCTTATGGGCATGCGTATACGGAAAAATTCCGGCTCCCTGACTTCATCCAAGACTTCCAACATCCATTTGGCCGTTGAATAGGGTTTCCGGGATCGTCTACTTTGCAAATCTCGAAAGTTGTTGGTTGTTGTACTGCCACGGAAATACATCCCCGTGGAATTCCAAGTCTTGGCAGCAGTTGGCCACCACTCCTCGTTAGTCCTCTCGCCAAGAGTACCTTTGTGCCAGGACAGGGACCAATTCGCTTCGTAAGTCACGAGTATCTCAAGCATTCGAGCTTTCAACTATTATTTGGATCTTGAAAGCATCATGTCATACGATGCTTGCCTTTGAGATCATTGCCACGCCCTTGGTCGAATCTCTTGGATCACAAGACGAGGTTCACAATGAGTTGCTCGTTAAAACGGCACTCAAGAGAATTGGACAGCCCGATGAAGTGGCTAAGGTGATCGCATTTCTGTTGAGTGAGCAGTCAGGATACATCACATCAACGGTATGTATGAGAATAGTGGCGCATGCCGGACATCTTATCGATCTAATTTTGCCATAGGTCATCAATGTAGATGCAGGATATCAATAGACCTTAAATAAGCACTTTGAGCCTCGACGACCCCTGAGAGCATTGTTCACTTCAATACATATTAGTTTATGGGGACCGCTGAAAGTTCTAAGCGTCACTATGCGGAATTTTCCAGTCATGATGTACTACATCTTGACATCCTGGATGTACCAAGCCAAATCGCCGCCCTCGAGTTCTCGAAGTGTCTTACCTGCACCCAGAAATTGGAAACGATTGCCGGTCCAGTACCGAATGGACCAGTCTTCCCACCTATCTCAATCAGCCACTCAGTCGAGATAAGACAATGACAGCAAGAGTCATACCGTGGTCGAGACATGAGCTCCAGAAAATGCAACGATGAACCACACCAAGGACCCCATACCTTTCCGTGCACTTTGCCATTTTTGTACCTTTCCATTCGATTCTCGTCAGTGATGCAAATCAAGTTTTATGACTCAGTCTATTCTCTTACCATGAGCGGCAGCTTGACGTCCAGACCAGATCTTCCATCAGAGAGTCTTTGTGTTGCTGAAAGTCATCGACGGCATCTTCTAGAGGGACAATCGATCGAATATTTTCAGTTGCAATCTTCTCCACGGCGTCGAAAGCGTATGCAATGGTCTTCTCAAGGCATGGGATAAGAGTGCCATTTGCCAGCGGGAAATTTGGTCCACTCGCCACTGCTCTCGTCAACTTCAAATACTTCCGCAGGCTCTCAGGGGAATACAGACTGAAGTAATTGGGGAACCCGGGAGCACCGATGGAGAGATATGACCGTGGTTCATCTTGCCAAACTGCTCTTAAGTCTATTCCATCCAGCCCAAGTACAGGAAAGGATGGTTTGAAACTGGTGTCGAAACCAGTGGCACATATGATGGCATCAACGGCGACATGACTGCCGTCACTCATCCCTAGACCGTCGGAGACGGCTCTCAAAATCGGCTCCGTACGCACAGTGACATTATCTGAGCACAGGGCTTCGAGGTAGCCATGTCCAGGGGTAAGTCTGTACAGTCTCAGTCAATCCCGACCAGAATATGTTTTAGAGTAATGGGATTGAAACCTTCGGCAGCCTACATGGAAAGTTGGTATCAACACTTTGGCAAGATCTGGACGCGTTTTCAATCTCGACGCCATCAGCTCCTGAACCTGCTCGAACGCATTTGCTTGACTTTTTGAGTGTTTGTACTGTCCGTCAAAGAATCGATTCATCTCGGACTCAACTTCCTTTCGATACCTGGTGTACGCCTCTGGGTCGTTTTCCCAAGTATTCTTTTGATGTTCTGAGAAGGTCGAATCTCTACCGTGCGGACCAAATTTTCTTGCGAACTCGGATATGATCCATGTTGGAGATCGATTTAGCGATGTCAAATGTTCAACGACTGTGGTTACAAGTCAGCCTCGATATCATGATCAGGGTCTGTCGGTGCTGACCGGGTTGTATTTGAGGCACTATTTGGATGGCAGACGAGCCACTTCCGATCACAGCCACTTTCTTGCCATGTAAACTGTAAGAGTCGTCCCAATTAGCTGAGTGTATTAGTTTTCCTTGGAAAACATTGAGATCGTCGATTTGCGGCCACTTCCAGGAATTCAGAAAACCTCCAGCGTTGATTAGAATCTCTCCACGATCCTTCAGTCGCTCGCCAGACCTCAGATTCTCAATCTCTACTTCCCACGTGCCTTCGGAATCTTGCCACGCTGCTTTGAGCACTCGGTGCTCAAGCCGAACGTATTCGCGAACGCCATATGCCTGTGCACGACCCTTGAAGAAGTCAAATAACTCTTTAGCTCCTACATATGCTCTCGACCATTGTGGGTTGCCTTCCCATGAGAAGCAATACGCATGCTGTATCTATCAGCGGACAGCCAAGTCAGATGTATCGGTGCTAGATCACTCTTTACCGCAGGTACATCACACGCGCATCTATGTGATAGTCAGAAATAGCATATATGATTTCAGTTTCACCAAGTACTAACCCGGGGTAGCGATTCTGATTGGCTTGCGCATTAGCTATTCGGTTAGGAATGCCACCCGTCAATACGGCGATATCAACGAACCTCGAACCAAGTTCCGGTGACGTCTATACAGATATTGAGTACATCATCATCAGAAATTGTCTGCTCTTCACGTACCTTTGCTTTTCTCGTACAAAATAAGTTCCATCGGCATCGACCCAAAGCGATCTTTGAACAACTTGACAGCTGCAATGCCTGCGATCCCAGCTCCTACAACGATTATACGAATTGTCCGTGGTTTTCTTAGGTAGTGCCGACCATATTGGTAGCGATTTTCATCTCCGTTTGACGTCGTCATGGTCTCGTTTCTGCTTTGCTGTTTTGAAATGAAAATGATCACGCAGCGGCCGGGACCAGAACTGAGATGATCGACAGGATCACGACTTCGAAGTGAAAGTTGTTGACGAGGAAAGAAGAGACCACGACATCGAATGGTCGGAACTGTCTACAGCCGGTAGCCGTTGGGTTCCTCGAGATTCCGACCTTCGGAGAAGCAGAGCTTATTGCTTTCAAAATTGCCAAAAAGAGTAATGAGAAGCTCTAAAAGTCCTTCAATATTTCAACCATCCGGAGTGTCAATTCCGTAGCTGCCGACTGAAGTATATTCTACAGTGGCTCAAAGCTGGACAAGCATTACATCGACACGATATCGAGTGAACAGATTATCAATGTACACTGAGTGAAAGGCGACTCGCCTGAGCATTGATTCTTCAAAATGTACATCGCGCAGCTTCTGAGCGTCTACGTATCGTTTTCCACCCTTCTTTTCATCTTCTGTTTGGCAATCACGCTCAAGCTCTTTTTGAATTGGAACAAATCTGCGTTACGGAATATCCCAGGCCCATTCTTGGCCTCAATCAGCGATTTGTGGCTTTTTCAGCACGCTATACGAAGGAGAGGCACTCGAGAATACCAACTCCATCGAAAGTATGACAGCAAGCTCCTTCGCCTGGGTCCGAACACCATCTCCGTGGCTGACGTCGAAGCATCGAGAGTGATATATGGCTGGAAGCCGGTCTTCAAAAAGGTTCGCCATCTCCATCCGCAGCACATTTCCTGATAAAGTTCTCCATTTGACATTGATCGTTCTCAAGAGTCGGCTCTACATTTCTCAAATCCAGACCGATGATTCAGGCAAGACTGTCAACAATCTCTCCTCCGAGATGAACGAGCTTCGCCACGGACAGATAAGACGTCCAGTAGCGAGTGCATACGCCATGAGCAGTGTTCTCCAGTACGAAGGTCTCATTGACAACACCTCGAGAACCTTCATGAATATACTGCAGAAGCGATTTGCTGAGCCACGGAGAGTCTGCAAGTTGGCGACGTACATGCAGTGGTATGCTTTTGATGTAATGTTTGTCGAACCGTTGTCATTGCGAATCAGGATCAGATTCTAAACTCTACAGTGGTGAAATGACATTCAGCAAGCAGTTCGGATTCCTCCATGCAGGAAAAGACTTGAACAACATCATCAAAGCCACCGGGAATGCAATGGATTTCATTGGGATGGTATGTAAAAGTTTATCCTTCAGTATTATGCTTTGAGCTGATCGATGCGTCAGGCCGGACAGCTTCCCGATCTCGATGAGTTGCTCAGAATAAAGATCTTGGGAAAAATACGAGCGCTCGTGAAAAGTAATAACAGGCTTGCAAACTTTACTGACGACCAGATCCGCGAGCATTCCATTCGTGAAGGCGGCACAACCGACTTTCTTAGCAAATTCAAGACGGCACAGATAAAGTATCCTGAACTTGTTTCTGGTTCGCAATTGGCCGAGTACACAAGGACGAACATCGCAGCAGGATCGGACACGACTGCCATTGCGCTGCGGGAATTAGTGTACCGTATGCTCATCGACGCAGAATCCCACGAAAGGTTTCTGCAGGAGATCAGACAAGCACTTCTTGCACGAGCTTCAACTGGTACGCCAGAGGACAAGCCCATAACGTGGTTAGAAGGATCAAACATGATATACTTTCAGGCTTGCTTAAAAGAGTGTCTTCGAATACACCCACCGCTAGGCCAATTACTTCCTCGCGAGGTCCCTACTGGTGGAATCAAAATCTGCGACACTTTCTTACCCGAAGGTACCATCGTGGGGTGCAATGCATGGACGATACATCGAGACAAGGACTTCTGGGGCATCGATGCAGACGAATTCAAGCCAGAGCGCTGGCTCGATAAAGATCACACCAAGATCCAACGGCTAGAGGGAGCACTTTTCGCGTTTGGAGGAGGACCTCGCGTATGTGTGGGCAAGAATATTGCTCTATTGGAGATTGCTAAATTGATACCGGAGCTCTTCCGTCGTTTCAAGCTTGAGCTTGTTGAGCCATCGAGATACAAGCTGATACCAGGCTGGCTAGTGGTACAAGAAGGTCTGGATGTGCGACTTGAAATTAGAGATCCTGCTAGCTTTCTTCTAGCTTGTTGAATAGTACCAGGACCTGATTATGCAAGCGCTTTAGGGTGAAAGTCGTTACAGTCATTTGCTGTGTAGCAGCACTTCGCTCCAGTACAGGAACCGTCCTTCGTGCTCTGATGTGAGCAAGTTAGCCCAATGTCTGGGAAGTTTTTCTGCAGGACTCCGTAGCACTGTCACCATTAAGTACTCCGTCAGCATCGTATTCTTTCGTGTAGCTCCGCTACATCATCGAAATCCATTGAGACTCACCCCGTTGACCGCATAGTATGATCCACCTTTTCTTTCAAATGGTAGCGGAGGTTTTTGGAGGGCGCAAACTACTGCATCAACGCCACCAGTAGGGTCGCAGACATCGTTGTCTCTGTAACAGTAGCAGTAAGGATAGTTGAGTGGTCCCTGTTGTGCGAGTACTAGTGACCTAAGAGGGTACTCGGGTAAGTGGTGCTGCAGCAAAAACATCTAGAAGAACTTACAAAGAGAATGAGAGTGCAGCAATCGAGGCCTTCATTGTCGTTGATACAGCTGGTTGCTCTTGCGATCGTCTTTAGAGGTAAAGGAACGAACGGGAACACTCAGGAAGAATGCGGGATTTAAATAGAGCCAGGCTTGTCTGAATGATCTGACCCACTCATAAAGTTGCGAGTGACCATGTCGTTGTGCCCTAGTGGGCCTGGTAAATAAGTAATCCATGTCGAAATTGCGTGCCTGACAAAGTATCTGCAGTGCCTTATAGTGATCACAAATTTGAGACTCGTATTATTGATTTCTTGTGTGGTCTTGCTGCCTACGCAAAGCCAAAATTTCCTAGTCACAGTGAGCGAACGTCTTTTGCACGCTCAGAATTGTCGTACAAGGAATGCAGTCTCGACCAAGAGTGTGTGCCTCTGTTCGAGAACAATTCAGTCGGCTGGGTTGGAATTAAGGTTCCTCTCTGGGATATCCAGCATCGCTATTGAAGCTCCTCGAAGCTTTCGTACGGTTTTGATCCGCCTAGTGGGCACAAGGGACCGAAAGCCAATACCGACGTCCCTTGCTCGTGATCGTATTGATGGTTTACTGAACGAGTGACGACGTGACAGATACCTTTTCCCATCACGAGTAGTATGTACGATCCTCAAGCCATCGGGATCTAGATGCGAATCTCCGTCTCTACTCGAGTGCAGACAGTCGTGCTGTGATGGTCGCTGCACCGACAGAAGAAATGGCAGCCGGCTCTGATACGGACCATTTTGCCCGGTGAGGATGACATGGTTCCAGTATTGTTCGGCCCCGATCTCATATTCCCCAGTTGTCAGTAGAATATCGTCCATGTTCCCATCGAACAAGCCACTCATTGTCCTTGTTGTCGATGGCCCGCTGTCATTATCGATGACTTGTCGCTGTAGTTGTAAAGGAGAAACAGGAAACGTCGGATAGTATCCGAGCATGGACCGGGATGTGACAGCCCCGGGATCGGAGCACGCTCCTTTCTGCACGGGCTGTAATCACCCGTACATCAAGTGCCCTTTTTTATCAATTAGCGCCTATTTGATAAATGAATTACTATAGATCTAATAAATAAGTGCCTATATATTAGGTTAACGTAAATACGCTAATTTAATTAAATATAGGCCTATTTAATTAACTTAGCTTTATTAGTATATACTATTATAATTTAGAAAATTACTCTTATACTAGTATCCGAGTGCTAGAGGGCTAGCCCAGGCGTATGTCCGAGTGCTCGCAGTCCACGTGACCGAGATTACGTAATCGCCGAGCCTCGGCGCGCACACCTCAAATTGCAGCCGGCTGCAGCTGCGGCTCTCTAAATGCGGCTCTGCAGAGCTCCAGCCCTAGCCACAGCTCCAGCCACAGCTCCAGCCGCAGCTCACGTGCTCTACGGTCGCAATCTGGAGCTCCAGCTGCACGACTGCACGACTGCACGACTGTACGACTGCACGACTGCGTGCACGACTGCACGCTCCCTAGCCCCGAGAATTACGTAATCAGCTCTGCAGAGGCTGTTGCAGTCGTGCAGTCGTGCAGCTAGAAGGCTAGATTATATGGAGATACGGCGTAAACCAATCGATAAAGACCTTTTAAGCACTAATTAAAACAGACCTTTTGTAGCTAATCGGATGCGACCCAACCCCACCCTTGCAAGAATTTGGGCTCCTAATTCTACCCTTTCAGTGTCCTGCGAGCACTCGGATAATAATATTATAAGTACTATAATAGTCGCAAAAAGACAATATATAAATAAAATAAAAGCCTTTAATTAGTAAATAAAGACTAGCTATTATATATTTTATATAAATATTATAGTAATAGTAATATTATAAGTTAAAGCTATAATTAAGCTACTTTTATATTAGGTCTAAATAGACTTCTAAACTACTCTTACTTTAGCTTATTAAGAGCTAAGAGATTAACTAAGATATAAAGTACTCTAAAGAACTTTAAATCTAGTAAATATATAGTAGAATAGATAGTAGAACTTCTATTTAAGTTCTAATAAAGTATTTCTACTCTCTAGCCTATTTCTATACTCTTACTTTCTTTTTCTTTTATATACTCTTAAGTATCTATTTCTTTCTAGCCTATACTTTTATAGATATCTTTTTCTTTTATTTACTCTTTTTATAAGTTAATATAGTAGTAATTACTACTCTAGTAGAGGAGCGTACTCTTTTAGCTATAGTAGAAGTAGAAGTTAGTTATACTAGTATAGAGGTAAGTAGAAGTAGTAGAGCTATTACTTAAAGTATTATATTATTAGCTATATTATTCGACTTATATAGCTATTTAATACGCTATTTAATAATAATATTATTATTAATAGAAGTAGGTTTATAGTCGTTTAGAAAGCTATAATTATCTATATTATAATAGGTATTACTACGTCTATAGTATAGCTTAGTATAAAGTAATCTATATTTATAATACTTATAGTAGTTCTTATTATATAAGCTTTTATAGTAATATTTATAGGTCCTTACTATAGATATCTATACTTATAATTAAGAAGCTTTAGCTATATCTATAACCTTAGACTTATAGTCTTTATAGATAGTAAATAAATAGCTATAAGTTAGAAGAAAGTAATAAATATACTAGTAGCTTTTTAGCTTACTTTATAGAGTTATTAATCTATAGTAATTAGGCTTATCTTCTATATACTCTATAACCTAAGCTATAATAATACGTAGTCTAAACTTAATAAAGTATTCTTTATTAATCGATATACTAATAATATTGCTAATATTAAAAGTCTAAGCCTCTATATTACTTATATAATAAGCTCTATTATAGCTTATATTTATAGACTACTAGTTTATTAATATAAGGTCCTAAAGAATATATTATTTATTATTAATCTTATAGATTACGCTAGTACTAGACTTATATATTATATAATAATAATTAGCTTCTATATAAGATAGTTTATCTTTACTTAAGTATTAGAGTTTAGGCTTCTTTATTATTAGCTATATAGTAGAAAGTCTATAGATATCTAATTTAATTATTAGCTAATTATTATTATTAAAGATAATATTATAAGCGTCTATAGTAGCTATAGTAGTTACTAGTATTTTAGTGCTAGAGTTCTAGCCCAGACGTATGTCCGAGTGCTCGCAGGAGTAATAGTATATATAGATATAAATTTAATTTAATTTATAGCTTTCTATTATATAGAAATAATTTTTTAAATATAGAAAATAAAGGTTTTTTTAATATCTAGTATAATTATAGGCCTATAGCTTAGTAATCCTTATACTATCCTTAGATTATTTAATACTAATAGAATATATAATAATTTTTACTTATATAGCTATAGTATATTTAGTTATTTATAAAAGCTTTTAAATATTTATTTTATTTTAAAAAAATACTATCTATATAATTACTACCTTTTCTAGAAATATTTTTTAATCTACTTATAGGTTACTAAATATAGAATTTTTTATATATATATTACTAAGCTATAACTCTAATATTTAGTAAAAGAAAAATTAAATATTTTTTAAAATATATATTTAAGTAATAGAAGTATAACTATATAGATATAAGAGTTATAATATAGAACTATATATAGAATATATTCTACTAATAGAGTTTTAAGTAGAAAAAATAGTATAATAGTTATATACTACTTATTTAGATATAATATATATTAAAAAGAAATAAAATAATCTTTTTTTAAAAAGAATTCTAGCTATATAACTATAAGCTATTTTAAGTAGATCTCTTAATACTTAATTATAATACTTATAGATTAAGATTATTTATATATATTTCTAAGCTATAACTCTAATACTTAGGTCTAGTATATTTAAAAATATATATAGTACTATTCTTTCTATTAAAAAGTCTAACTATATAAGTATATAGTATATTAAAAAAATAAATTTATATTTACTTCTTTTACTATAAGTAAAAGATTTTTATAATATATTTCTAAGCTATAAATCTAATATTTACTAAAATAAAAAATATTAAGTAGATTATTTTTTTAACTAGTATATATATACTATTAGTATAGTTATAGTATAGTAATATATACGTAAAATATTCTATTTATAGTATAGTAGAAGGAGAAATTTTTATATTACTAAATATAGCATAGAAACTCTAAAGTAGTTACTATACTTCTATTTGCTTCTAGTATTCTAATAGTAGGGGTATAGACTATTATCGATAGATTATTTTTTATACTCTTAGAACTTTATTTTTAAAACATTTTATATATATATTACTAAGCTATAACTCTAATATTTACTTAGATATAAATTAAAGAATGTTTTAGAGTATATGTTTTCGATAAAGAATACCTTTATAGCTATTAGAGTTATAGTTTAGTAATATATAGAAAAAATCTTCTACTTATAGTAATCTAGAAGGAGAAATTTTTAGAATATTTTTTTTACCTATTATAGGTAGTAGAAATAGTAGAACGGTAGAGGAGCAAAAACGAGCTTTCTTAGAACGTTAATAACTTTACGTAGAATTGCCCGATTAGGCCCAAAATTTTATATTAAATAGTTCTTATAGTATTCTAGAATGTATCAAATTTTTAGAGTTATGCGAGGTCGTTTAGTAGTAGTCGAGTTCGTTTGTTAGAGAGACCCCCCTGCTCTAGCTAATCGCTATAGACCTTTTAAGCGCCAATCGCATAAGACCTTTTGCATAGCTAATCGGATAGCACCCAGACCCACCCTTGCAAGAATTTGGGCTCCTAATTCTACCCTTTCAGTGTCCTACGAGCACTCGGACAATAATAATACTAGTAGCGTTATTATTAATAGTAGCTTCTACTTTTATATTATTACTTATTAATAAAATAGAGGATAAGTCTCTAGTAACTTCTATATAGTTACTAGCTTTATTAAACGCTACTTTTAATCTAGTAGAAAGGATATCTAGTTTAGAGAGTAGATTATAATTAAAGAAGGCTTTAAATAGAGTTATTTTAATAGTAGTATAGAAGGTATAATTATAGATCTAGGTAGCTTTCTAGGTAGTAATAATCTAGCTTTTTAATCTATAGTCTATTTTAATAGCTATAATACGCTTCTTAATTATACTATTAGCTTCTTTAATAAAGTCTTAAAACTAAGAGTAATATAAAGCTTTATAAGTAATTAGAAAGTTATATAATTTAATAAAAGCTTTATATACTCTTTTAAACTTAGTACTATTATTAAACTACTATAAGCGTAGCGTACTATATAAGTTAATAAAGTCGTAGACGTAATAGGCTATATTTTAAGCCTCTTTATTCTATAGAGTATAGACTTAATAGTATTTAATATAGTAATTCTTTAGATAGAAAAGATAAAGATATAAGCTATCTAGCTTATCTAAGAAGTCTATAAGGTCGCCTTAGATATAGTCTAGTATATTATTAGTATATATATATTTAATTAGAATAATATACTTTAGAGAAGCTATTCTTAGAAGATTATAGATTTAATAGTAACTATAGAAGTTAGTACTTAAATATAGCTATTTAAACTATATATTAGAAAGTATAGCCTACTCTACTTCTTTACTAAAGGTATATTATATAATTAGGTTACGTAACGTAGCATATAACTAGATTACGTAATATACCTAATAAGAATAGATCTTAGAAGTAGATAGAACTTTAACTTAATAACTACGTTAGTTCCTACTATTATACTCTCTTTTAGTACCTTCCTACTACGATATATTTAATAGATTATAAGCCTAGGTTTGCGTAGTAACTAGAAGAGGAGTCTTAGTAGTATAGGTTTTTTCTAATTTTTATAAGTCTTTAAGTAAAAGTAAAATAAGTAGAAAAGAGGTAGAAGACTAGAGGCTCTCTATATATATAAAGTAGAAGAGCCTAGTAAGATATACCTATAGTATATAACGGACCTTATAAAGTATTAGATTATTAGACTATAAAGTAAAGGAAAGAATAAGCCTAAGCTTAAAGTAGAAGAGTTAAGTATTAGACTTAGTACTAAGTACTATTAATACCTTAGACCTAGATAGAAGTTCCTCTCTAAAAAAGTAGTAGACTAGAAGCTTACTATAGAAGCAAAAGCCTAGCCTAATAACTCTAAAGTTAGGAACTCCTTTAAAAGAGAAGAGTCTTAGACCTAAGGAAAGTAGCTATTTAGAAACTACTATTTTAAATTAAATAGGAGTTTTAGAGATTTAATTTTAAGTAAAGAAAGAGTATAGATTTATAAAGTAGAATTAGTAAGAAGAGAGCTATACTAATCCTTTTAAAAAAGAACTAAAGAATATAGTTTAGCTTATAGAAAAATAATCTAAAAGAGAAAAGAGTTTTCTAAGTTATATTAGATATTCTAACTTCTAAGATCTTAGAGAAGAGTACTCTAATCTTACTAAGCCTAAAGTACTTATAATATAGTAATAAGTAGAGAAAAGCTAATATAATAGTAAAGTATAAGCTTTTTATCTACCTTTTAGA
>WRNY01000112.1:0-25247 GCA_012978405.1 Pseudocercospora macadamiae | reverse complement strand
CCCCCCCCCCCCCCCCCCCCCCCCCCCCCCCCCCCCCCCCCCCCCCCCCCCCCCCCCCCCCCCCCCCCCCCCCCCCCAATGCAACTTGCTGCGCAATCCGTCCCGCCGCCGTCATTGAGCAGGAACAGATCTACCGTGGTATCGCCAATTGATTTCGAAGGAGCATGAAGCAGAGCGCAGTCGTTCTCGTATAGAAGACTAGCATTTCCGAATTATAAGCAGGCAAGGCGCACACAGTCCGTCGGCAGTCCGGTAGGAATGGTACCTCCATCGACAAGCATGACGCATCCGTCACCATTGATTGGAGATGGCGCATTTGGGGATATCTCGGCGCAAGCAGAGCCAACCCAGGAATACCAATCAGTACTCCTCAGCCCACAAATGGGTTTCAGATGAATACCAACCCGGACGTTGTGTCCAGTGCGAACTTTGTACCTTATTCGAAGTACAGGCTATCCGGAGGCTGAATGGAACTGGGCTAGATGCCAGACGATTGTGGCTGCATGCAGATATGATTTACGAATTGGATAATCCAAGATATCGGGCTTACACTTCTTGATAGCTTCTGCTCTCTTCAGCGGGCTTCAAACTGAATTCGTAGTCACAACCTAGGTCTTCGAATGTCCTAGAAAAGTGGAATTAACCGCGCGGTCGCACGGCGTCAGTGGTTGAATAAGATCTCATCTTCTGCATGAAGTAGGTCTTATATACATCCTCCAGCCACAGTCTCGAGCGAGACCAGTACGGATATGCTTCCTATGCTGATGTTCAGACAAGCTGTGCATATGGCATTCGTGTTCAAGACGGTGTTCGAGACAGCGTGGAGAGCCAGTTCTGAGTGATCGAGCTTCCAGATGTGCGCTGGTGCCACTAGTAGATTGGAGCGTGTAACGGGCCCCATGGTAGAGTGCGTGAACAGAAGGCATCGTATAGGAGTCTCTCAAGTGAGGTCGAACCGCACGCTTAGTCTGATCTTATCTTCAGCGCCTGCCCAAGGCTTTCCCTGACATCCCTTCCATATGCCTCCCACTCCGTCTTCTCAAGCTGCCACTCATACCTGAAGAACATCCTCGTCCCACCATCTCTCCCAAGCGCTACCCTGTCAAGCGTCCTTCCAATTTCCCGATCCTGGTTCAATTGTCCCATCTTCCTAACCAAAGGCACAAGCTCGTCAACCAACTCCACAGCCGAAAAAGCCCTCCTTACCGCGCCTCCGAAAGCAACATCCTCCAATTTCTCAATCTGGGTCCCAAGTACTTCCAAAACCTGTCGAAGCTCGAAAGGATCGGCCGGATACATAATCCGTACATGTCGTACCCACCTTCCGCTGCTCCGCTTGTTCATGAAGGTCAAAAATACAGCAGGCCAGGTAAAGACGAATTCGTTGCTACCATCAAGAATTGGTGTAGCTTCATGATGAATTTGTCGACAGCTTTGAAGGATGCCGGTGGGAAGTATGATACCGTCAGGGCTTCCTTCATCCGCATCGCGAGCTTTGGTGCAGGTGAAGTGGCCGTTGTAGCGAACAATATCGATAGCTCGTGACGTTTTGAACAGGTAGCCATAGATCTGTTCGCGGAGCTCTGCTGGGAGAGACAGCAATGGGAAAGTAGGCTGTGACGAAATTTTCGTTATATCTGAACGTCCGTTCGTCTTTTGCAAGTTGGAGAGATCCTTAAACTCTGTCTCCTGGTTTTCCGCATCAGATATAATAGCTGTAAGTTTTGTGATGTCTGCCATCGAGAAACGGAAAGCGACTGCGGTCCTAATGATGCAATATCGAGTGCAAATGAATCGCTTCAGAGAAAGCTGGAACCTCAGGATGAGCTTGAGAAGCTCGAGCATGGCGAATTTGATAGCCAGTCATGTATCAGGCTGTGAGGATCGCAAGTTCAACAATCTCGTGGGCCGCTTGCTGGATCGTCGGCAGAATAGTGAAGCACCCTTGCCAACGGATCCGATTTTAAACAGGCTGGAGCGTTCTAGATATGTATTGGAAGTTGGAGGCGTGAAGAGTATCCTGGCAATTGGCGAATTGATCACTATTGGAAATTAGATATGTTTATTGGCATCTCGACAGGTTGTGATGCGTGATGAAGATGGCCAACCTTCAAGGGCGAAATTTCTCTCGCAAGCATGAAAAAGTTCAGATCAGGACCTCAGAGCACTCTGTAGTTGTTGGTCTCGTTGAGGGTTGGCAAAGCTGAGGTCACCTTTGCATATGCATACATGTCCCGGAAAGTCTGCAGTATACCAAAGTCCGAATAGACAAACCAATCATATTGCTTTTAAATGTCAAGGTATCAATACATCGCTTGATCATACGGCCTTCTAGTCTCGATGTGTTCAAACGACGTTCGTCGCAGTTGCCGAGCTGTTCCGAGGTTGTTTGTAACACCAGAAATGATGCCGAATTGTCGTCATCATAATAGACGAAGCGGAACATGAGAATACTCTCGTCACAAATCTGAAAGCAGTCGTTGGTCGGCGCGATATGTTTTGTTGTTCAGCCCCTTCGCAGCTGAGCTCTCCATTGCAATCTGAGGATGTAGTTATTCAAAGGTCTAACTCTTCTCGTATGGCCCCCACCTCCTTTTGCATTTGCTAGTACTTATTTTCTACTACGGCCACCTCCGCTTATAGCCGGCTACCCTTTCACAATTGGCCTAAATTCCTAAAACAATTAACGCCTCGCGATTCCGAATCTCTATAATTTTAGACTCTTTATCTATAATCCTTAGTAATAAGATATATATATATATAGTCCTTCGAAATTTCTATCTCTTTTCTAACTCTCTTATAATATAAATATATATTCTCTCTTATATAATAATTCTATTATATACTTAAATATAGTTATTATCTATCTTATATAAGTCTTCTAAGATTTAAGAGCTCTATTCTTTTATTACTTTTTCTCTAGTAGGCTATAATATATAAGTATAGAACTACTACTACTTTTACTCTAGCTATAGATATAGCTATTAGCTTAAAGTAGTAAGAAAAATAAACTAGAAGTAGGTTACTTAGTAGAAGCTCTATAGTATTAAACGTTATATAATATTATAAAAGAGAATAAATATATAGTAGAACTATTTCTATACTCTAGTACTTAGAAAGCTAACTATATAAGAGTAGCTAGATAAATATATACTCTAGTACTAAGACTTTTATATACTCTAAGTAAATCTTTTAGAAATCTATATTATTAATCTACTTTTTTAATTATTAATCTTTCTTTTACTAATATCTTTCTAGTAGCTTCTATAATACTCTTTCTACTTATTTAGCTAGTAGTATACTAGCTAAATAAGTCTTTATTTCTTAATCTTTAGTAGTCTCTAAAATTTTCTTAATATTCTTAATATATTTTTCTTTATTTAATAGCTTAGTAAAATAATTAGTAAGCTATTCTATAGTTAAAATATAAGATATATTAACTTTATTATCTTTAAGTAGCTTTTATATATATATTATAGTTCTATTAGGCTATATAATCTTACTAAGTAGAACTAAGCTTAATTAAATTATATATAGTAGAGAGGTCTATAAAAGATAAGAATAATAAGAATATTAGTTAATAGTAAATTCTAATTAGTAAAATACTAATATAAGTTAAATATCTTAAAGCTATAAAAGCGTCTTAATATTTCTAAATATAAAAGAACTCTATTCTACTTTTCTACTCTTTTAAAAGAGTAAGAGAGTAAGCTACTCTCTCTATTAAGAGAGAGAGTATTCTATAGTAGTATTACCTATATTATCTATAATTCTATATCTCTAATACTATAATATAGTTTACTATCTAAATTATAGTAATTATATATTTACTATTCTATAGAGACTTTAAACTATAATAATATAATATACTACTATATTAATATACTTTATTCTAGTATAGAACTCTAGATTCTTTACTAGAGCTATAGCTTCTTTATTATTATTATATATTATAGTAGGTATAGTTTCTTTTAGAAATAAGTATTTAATTTACTTTAAAAGATTTTAAATCTATATAGCTTCTTTAGATATATAAGCTAGTACTAAGTACTTAGCCTCTATTATACTAGTAGTAACTAACTATTATAGCTTAGTATACTAGAATATAGCTCCTTCTACTAGGAAACTAATATATTCTATTATTAATTTTCTAGTAGAGTCTACTATATAGTCTAAGTCTATATATATAGCTAGTAATTTATTATTACTAGAACTATACTTTATATAGTAGTCTCTAGTATTTCTAAAGTATAAGAAGTAGTATAGTACTCTATTATAGTACTTTATACTTAGTTATAGTATATTCTAGTTTAGCTATTATATTATAAATAATATATCTAACCTAGTAGCTTATACTAGCTAATTTAGTTTTCTAACTAGCTTCTAGTATTTCTTTATATTTATTACTTCTTTACTTTCCTTAGTAGGTAGTAAGTTTATATATCTATTTACTAGTACTAGTACTTTAGTATTATAATTATATAGGCTATATTCTTATAGTATTTTATTAATATAGTATATTTAGTTTATATATATAGATCTATTATCTTCTTTTATTATTTATATACTAAGTAGATAGCTTAGTACTTTTAGATTTTTAATATTAAACCTTCTTTTTAACTTATCTTTTAGCTCTTTTACTATAGGCTTATTTTAAGATAGTATAATTAAATTATTAATATATAGAGCTACTATAATAGTATACTCTTTATTTATAATACTAATTAATCTACTAGAGTAGAGTATAGTTTATAGCTTTTAAAGAAGCTAGTAATAGTCTTATTCTATACTTTTCTACTTTACTTTAGTTCTAGTAGTTCTCTTTTTAGCTATAGAACTTTATTCTTAGATATATTATTAATTTCTTTAGATATAGCTAGATATACTTCTTCCTCTAGCTCTCTTAGTAGATAGATATCTACTATATCTATTTAGTATATTTTATATTCTTTTATAGTAGCTATAGCTAGTAGTAGTTATAGGCTTTTTAGCTTTACTACTAAGCTAAATATATCGAAGTAGTTAATTCTATATTATTATATATATCCTTTTCTAACTAGTCTAGCTTTAAGCTTATCTAGTTACTTAGAAAGTAGTATTTTTACTTTAAATACTTATTTTAGTATTATAATATTAATATTATTTTTAGAATAGTTTTCTACTTTCTAAATATTATTAGCTACTAGTAGATATATATACTCTTCTATAGCTAGCTTCTAGCTTCTTTTATTAGGCCTTTCTATTACTTCTTTATAGGTAGTTAGTATTAGTATTTAATATATCTTAGTATAGTTTACTTTTAGACCTAGTTCCTCTATAAGTCTAGTAGATAGTCTAATTTTTTTACTAATTATTATAGAGTTTATTATTACTCTATATTTATATTCGATCTAATAGAGCTCTTTCTAGCTCTACTAGAGTCTCTACTAGTTCTAGTAGACTCTATATTATCTTTAGATTCTAAGTTATCTCTTTCTAGTTCTCTAGTAGCTAGTATATTATCTTTATCTTCTAATAGGTCTTAGACCTTCTCTATTCTAGAGTAGCCTCTAATAGAGTTTTATATAAGTAATTTACTTCCTCTAGTATTTTTCTTAAAGTATATACTAGTATAGATATTTACTAACCTTATTTATAGATTATATATTCTATAGTATTTTATAGTAGTTATATATCTAATAAATATTTCTAGATAGGCTATATTTTCTAGTTTATCTTTCTATTTCTCTTTTAGTATAAATAGATAAGCTATATAGCTAAATACTTATAGGTATATAGCTATAAGCTTCCTAGTTATCTATAATTCTTCTAGTATAGTATTATACTCTAGAATAGGTATTCTATTACTTAAATAGTAGATAGTATATACTACTTCTCTCTAGAATTCTTTAAGTAGTTCTAAGTCTTTAAGTAGAGATTATACTTTTAGTATAAGTATATAATTAAGCTTCTTAGCTACTCTATTCTAGTATATAGAGAGTAGTAGTCTCTACTCTAACTTCTATATATTCTTTTATAGCTTTAATAAACTCTAGAGTATTATTAATTTAAGCTATCTTTAGCTTCTTTCTAGTTTCTAGTTCTACTTCTTTTTTCTAGGCTCTAAATAGAGTATATATATTACTCCTATACCTAGCTAGCTTTATACTAGCTCTTCTAGTAGCTTTATTAGTTATTATAAGTATATATTATTAGCTAGAACCTCGGTTTGTCTAACTAGAGTCCTAACTTTAAACTTTTATATATAGGTAGCTTTTAGCTATACTCTTAATAGATTATTAACCCTTCTATAAGCCTAGTATATTACTTATTTTCTTAGAAGTCTTTATATTTAGAGCCTTCTAGCTTATAGCTACGCTTCTATACTATATAAGAGGTCGACAACTATATAAAAAGAGCTATATTTATTATATCCTTATAGTTAGAAAAACCTCTTACTACTATATATAGTCTAATAATAACCGTACCTCTAGGGTTTAATTAACAACGCCTAAATTATAATAATAACAACTTAAGAAGCTACCTAATATAGCTATCTATTTTTAAATAGATCGTGTTACCTATAGAGCTTATTTACTTAGCTACTACGTATATAGTTTAATAGAGTTCTACTTATTAATATCTATTTCTACTTAAAGTACTATACTTATAGAGTTTTTAAAAGTTAATATAGACTCTTTCTAATTTTTCTATAGCCTACTAGAGAGAAGAGTCCTTTATCCTAGTACTAGATAGCTTTTATTATAGTATAAGTAATATATTCTTATATTTCTTCTAGCTTTAGTACTCTCTTTAGAGCTTTATAAGCTTCTAGTTATTTATTCTTTCTAGAGTACTCTAGATACTAGTACTAGAGTATAGTATTATTATTATTTTTAGTAATATTTATATATTTAATCTTAGTTTCTTTTATAATATAAAACTTTCTATATCTAGTACTATAAGCTAGGTCTTTATTATCTTATTATAGTATAGCTTTATTTTTTAGAAATAGTATTATTATTCTTCTATCTATAAGTTAGCTAATTAATAGTAGGTTATATCTTACTTCTAGTATATATAGTACTTCTAGAATAGTTATAGTAGTACTATTAAACTCGACTTTAATTATTCTAGATCCTTAGACTTTTATTCTTTTTTTATTAACTAGAAAGATACTTCTACTCTTTTCTTTATATTTAATAAAGTAGGCTCTATTTCTAGATATATACTAGACATATCTAGAGTCTAGTACCTAAGCTTTAATATTATTTATTATATTAATATAGTTATATTCTTTTATAGTCTAAGCTATAGTATTTACTATATCTCTAGACTTACTATTTTCTTTTAAATTTTCTAACTTTTTATTTTATTTAAATATATAGTAATTTCTTTTAATATATCTAGGTTTATTATAATAGTAGTATTTAAAAAGTACTTTTTTTTATTATTATTCCTTTATTTATTCTTAGTAAGATAGGCTTTTTTATCTACTTTTTTAAATAATTTAAAAGTATATTTAATATCTTTTAATTATTAGACTAGTTCTTTATATATAATAGTTAATAATCTTACTACTTTTAAAATAAAAACTATAGAAAAATACTTTTCTTCTAGTACTATAACTAGTATTACTTTTTTTAATATATCTAATAGAGTTTTTCTTTTATTTACTACTTTTATTTTACTCTATATTTATATAAAAGCTAATACTATTATATTTATATCTTTTAATAGCTAAAAGATATAGAACTTAGAAAGTAATACTAATACTCTCTCTTTAGTTAAAACTTTATATATTAACTTAATCTTTTTAACTACTTCTTTAGTAGTTTAAAGTTTAAGAAAGTATACTTTCTTTTTACTTATAGTAGACTTAATAAAAGCTACTACTTTTATATTTTCTTCTTTTACTTCTACTAGCTTTTTTCTAGTTATACTAATAGGTATTCTTTTAGTATATTTCTAAAGGCCTTATCTAGATAGATAATTTTATATTAGATTTATTTATATTATATAGTTCTTATTTATAAGTTATAGAACTCTTTTTAACTACTTCTATACTAGTAGTAAAAGCTATTTCTTTAATATCTTAGTAAATATTAATTATATTATTTTAATTTCTCTATTATTTAATTTATAGTATTTCGTTCTTTTATTTTATAACTTTTAATATATAAAGAAGTAATAGATATATTATTATAATACTTCCTCTATTCTTTATTTTAGAAAGTATTATTAGAATTTAGGTTTAAGCTAGTCTATATTAGGAAGTTACTAGAATCTTTATATATATTTATACTATTCTAGGCTTATAACTATTATAAAAGAGAATAAATATATAGTAGAACTATTTCTATACTCTAGTACTTAAAGAGCTAACTATATAAGAGTAGCTAGGTAAATATATACTTTAGTACTAAGACTTTTATATACTCTAAGTAAATCTTTTAGAAACCTATATTATTAATCTACCTTTTTAATTATTAATCTTTCTCTTACTAATACCTTTATAGTAGCTTCTATAATATATAAGACGTATAGCTTAAATAAGTATTTTAAAAGTTATTAGAACTATTTTATATAAGTCTCTAAAATTTAAAATTAATAAGCTAAATTAGACCTATAGATATAGATATATACTTACTCTTATACTTACTATTAGGTATTCTTACTAGGTTAGAGTAGAGGAGCTATATAATACTATTTATAGTAAATACTTACTAAAGTATATATATTTATATAATAACTATTACTTATAAATATAATTAATAACTAATATATTTATTTATCTAATTAATTTAGTACTAATATAATAGTCTATAGGTAAATAAGTACTAGTATAGTTATATAATATTATTATATCTTATAGTCTTAGAAAGCTATAGTTACTAATTATTTTTAGTACTATTTATATTAAATTACTCTAGTAAGAACTATACTATAAACTAGTAATACTTAAGTAAATTCTTTTACTTACTACTCTAATAAGTCCTAATTACTAAAAATAAAGAATAATAGATATAAAACTTAAAGTAAACTTTTTAATATTAAGACTCTATCTATTTATAAATAAAAAAGAATTATTTATACTTTACTTTCTAAGAGCGTTACTAGATATATAGTTATAGCTCTTAGTTATCTAGATAGATAAAATATAGTTAAGTTTATAATAGTAGAAAAGACTAGAAATTACCTAACTAACTATAACTAATAATAGTAGGTTATATCTAATTCTTACTACTATATTTTATATTTTCTAATTACTTCTACTATAAAGAAGTAGTATCCTTTCTAGCTCTACTTATAGTATTATAATAACTAGTTTTTTAGTTCTTCTTTAGCTCTCTTTCTATATTTATATATTAGAGTAGAAGTATATATAGTTCTATTTAAGATACTAGTAGAAGTTAAAAGAGATTTTAGTAATAGTATTAGATTATAGAATAAGTCTATAAAAAGACTTATATCTACTCTTTAACTAAGATAAACTATACTATATTAGGCTTAAAGTAAAGTACAATAAAAGAAAAAGATACTATCTATTACTTACTAGAGAGCTTAGCTATAAAAATACTACTACTATTTTATATTAATTATAATAGATAAGCGCTCTATCGACTAGAGGTACTTAAATAAAGACTTTTCTTTCTAATATTATACTTAAAGTTCTTCTTTCTATATCTATTTATTTAATTAATAAGTATATAGTACTTAAGAAGAATATAGATAGTAAAAGGATATAGAAATAGTTAGTAATTAATAAGTTATTATTTATACTCTTATACTTAGATATATAAATTTAATAGTAATACCTATTATATAATAGACTATAGTCTTCTTCTACTTTATAAGTAAGAATAGTAGAAGTAATAAGAAATATTATTATAGTTATATAATATAGATATAGGTAGAAATAGAGAAATAATAATACTCTAGGTAGTCTATTATACTCTTCTACTTATTATAGAAACTAGTACTAATAGAGAAGTAAGCAAACCTAGTATTAGTAGTATTAATTTATTAAATATTACTACTAATAGAAAAAGAGCCTTTATTACTATATAATTTCTTATTAATATAGATCCTTTACTTATTCTATAATCTACTAGTTTAATAGCTATAAAGTACTACTTACTATACTTTAGAGTAGTTTTCTCTTAAGAGCTCTATCTACCTATTAGAGAAGATTTCTAAGCTTACTTCTAGAACTTCTAAGTACTTTTAGTTTCTACTCTTTTATTAAAGACTTTCTAGTTATAGCCTATACAGCCTAGACTTATAGTATCTTTTCTAACTTATTCTAGGCTATTTCTTTACTATAGTAGAGGAGAGTTCTAGTTAATAGAAAAAGATATCTATTATCTTTCTTCTCTATAAAAATCTAATAGTATTTATAGTTATTAGTCTAGATATTAAATTTATAGTCTTTATTATTACTCTATATAATCTTATAGTATTCTTATAAACGCTAGCCTTATTTACTTAATAGTTTAAATTAAATAAATAAGGCTAAGGATAAGATATAAATAGTCTAATAGAAGACTTTAGTAGAGATTAGAATACTAGTATAATATATTCTATTATTTTAAATAGAGATATTCTATCTATAGCTTCTTCTATAGATAAAATATAGCTATTTTTAATAAGGTTATATATTATCTCTATATATAGTATTTATTAACCTACTTCTAGCTATTATAAGTAAATAGTACTATACTTCTTTTAAACCTAGTACTTTCTTAATATAATTAGTAAATCTATATATCTACTATTAGTACTTTATAATAGTATTAAAGTACTTTAAAGTATAGAATATCTACTATATTTAGAAGTATATAATTATATAACTAGATTTAAGAATTAAAATACTTACTATATTAGTTTTTTTTTTCTACTTAATAATAAATACTAACTTCCTTTTAGTAAGATAGAATAGAGAGTATACTTATATACTTTAGCCTAGCTAGATTAGAATACTAGCTATAGAAGCTAGTAATATAATTTATAGTTATACTTACTAGTCTATAGTACTAGTAGTTATCTTTAGAATAAGTAAAAAGTACTTTACTTTTCTTTTTTAGATTAATATAGAAACTCTTCTAAAGGTACTCTATTCTTATAACTATAAGAGAGAAACTAATAGAATCTATTACTTAAATAAAATAGTAATAGAAAGATTTTATAAAATAAATAAAGACTTATAATATACTTTATTACTAAGTAGATTATATTACTAAGTAAATTACTTTTACTAAGAACTATACTACTTATATAATAATAATAATACTATAACTATCTTAATATATATTATCTTCTAATAAAGCTAAATTAACTCTAGCTATCTAAGCTATAAAAACTAATATAAATCTTTTATAGTAAATTACTATAAAGGTATATAATATACTCTAAGTAATACTTAGCTATCGACTAGATAGATAACTTTCTCGATATAACTATAAGCCTAATTTAAAGAAGCTTATATAGTAAGAAGAGTAGGTATTACTTAAGTATATACTTAAGCTAGATCTTAGAGGATTTCTACTCTTAAAAGCTAGTATATAAGTAATAGCTAATTTATTACTAGAAGAAAAGAGTTAGAAGCCTACTAGTAGCTACTAGATAGATTAGTTTATTAAGTAATATTCTAAGCTTAAGATATATATAATATATAGATATAACTACTAGTAAGCCTTAAATAAAGATCTAGATATAATTAGTAAATAGTTCTTACTTATATATTCTATTAAAGAGAAGTATAGTATCTTTAATAAGAATATCTATAACTTTAATAAGACTAGCTTTATAATAGGTATAATTATACTTTAGAGTATAGTTATAGATTTAGAAAGATATAGAAGAAAAAGAAAAATTATCTAGCTAGGTAATAGAGAATAGATAATAGTAATTAAAACTATTTATATAGATAGATTAGCGCTCCTACTATATATTATCTTTATAAGTAAATAGTATATTAGTATCTAGTACTAAAGTAGTAACTTAGGTCTAGAATAGAAGATTAGCTTTATAGATAATAGCTAGACTAATAATAAGTTTAGAATAAAGTAGTTAAAGTATTTTTAGAAGTATACTATAATATATATAACTAGTATATAGAGGCTACTAATTATTAATAGTTATAAAAGCTATAACTTAAAGAAATTTTAGAATCTCTATAAAGAATATAGGATTCTAGTACTATATATACTTTTATATATATTATACTTACTCTAGCCTTTAGATATAGGTTACTATTTACCTTTAAAGAAGATATATAGTACTAAGATCTTAGGTTTAGTATAGTAGTATATAACTTATATTAATAAAGTAGAGTTTCTTTATACTTTCTAGAGTATTTATAATTATATATTTTAAGAGAATAATATTCTTTTAAGTTTTAGAGATACTAGATTAGTTCTATTAAACCTATAAGTAGTACTAAATAAGCTTAATATCTAGCTATATATACCTACTTCTTTAGCTACTAATACTACTTCTTAGAAGTTAAAGATACTATAAACTATAAAGAAATTTAACTTCTAATTAACTTTTATATTAACTAAGTTATATATAAGAGCCGGTTTATTATTAAATTCTTTATAGAATAGAATTAATTAGTTTATAAAAGAAAGTAGAGAAATAGTATATTAAATAGCTTTTATATAAAGTAAAATAAATAAGCTATAGAGAATAAATAAAGCTCTTATAAAGTAGAAATTATAAAAGTATAAGTATATCTAGCTTAGAGAGTCTTTTCCTTTAGATAAGATATTATAATTAATACTTTAAGAAGTCGCTAATATATAGAAAGTAAGTAAAAAGTTATTAGATAGTATTTAGCTACTATCTAGATAGCGACGTTATAAGTAATATAGTAAAGCTAGATATAATATATATACTTATTAAGTAGAGTTATTAGATAGTAAAAAATTAGAAAAGAAAAATTACTTATAGTAATATTATTATAATATATATATAGTTATTAAGATATTATTATTATTATTATTATTATATAAGTAGTATAGTTCTTAGTAAAAGTAATTTGCTTAATAATATAATCTACTTAGTAATAAAGTATATTAATAGTTTTAATATATAATCTTTTTAGTATTTATAATATATATATTAAATACTATAGAGACTATCTATCTTACTAAATAAAGAAGGAAAGAAATAATAAGTAACTATATAAATACTAGTAGATACTTCTATATAATTAGTCTACTAAAAGTAATATAATAGATATATTAGTAATTAAATTTTAAGTTCTTATCTTTCTATTAAACTTTTCTTTTCTCTTTATATAATCTATTCTAATCCTTATTTTACTATTATTATCTATTACTTTACCTCTTATCTCTATAGCTCTATATAGTACTCTATACTTTTATATAGACTATAAAAATCTTTTAGAAAGAATATTACTTTAGTAGAAGTATATTAAATATAAAGTATATCTTACTATAAACTTAAGTATATCTTAGTTTAATAATTTTCTTAAAATAAGTATAACTAACTATCTTTAGATAAATAGCCTTATAGCGTAATAATATAATCTAAGAAGAGTATTTTTCCTTTAGTATTTTAGAATTAATTATAGAGTAAAATTATTTAAATACTAGAGAGAACTATTAAGAGATAGCTTATATAATATAGCTATAAAAAATATACTTTACTAGAGGTTTGCTTTATAACTATATTAATTTATAGTACTAATAAAGGTACTATAGTTTTCTACTACTAACGTATTTTACTAGTAAGTAGTACATACTAGTAAGTAGTATAGAATTTCTTAGCACGACTAACTCGCATTGCAGATTATTTATTTCTATCGCTATTAACCTCGGAACCTCGAGATATTTTACTCTCGCTAGATTCAGAAGACTCTTCTCTATCGTTTTAACAGGTTCGGGTATTATGTCTAGTCTCTCCGTAGTTGCTATATCGACGCTAAGTCGCTAGCGCCCTTTCTAAGGCACTACTACTCCGAGTCTTCTTTAATGCATTTCGTAGCAAAGATGCGATAGCCGCTACCTATTCTGCTGCCGTACTATACTCTAGTATACCGCCTTTCTAGAGCCGCTTCCTTTTACGCGCTCTTCGCTTAGTTACTGCCTCTAATTGCTCTTTAAGCTCGTAGTTACGGGCAGCTAAAAGCGCGTTTTAGTACAACATTAACTTAGCGCCTTTAATAAGCTAGGAGAAGCTATTCTAAGCTGTCGTAGGAGACCGAGTTATAGTATTACCTACAAGCTGAGACTGCGACCCGAACTCGCGCGTATTGCTTAGAGTTTTAGACTGCTATAGCGTCTCTTCGGGTAGGAGTCCTAGTAGAGTGCGTAGCCGTACGTCGAGGCGGTCAATAACTACCTACGCGTTAATAGGAACTAGTCCTAATACCTTAAAGGCCTTTTTGTAGTTCTCTTCCGTAAACACGTCGAAAAACGCGTCTTTAAAGGCTAGAAGGAATGTTTCTTTGTCGACATAGAATACGCGTCGACGCGCCAAGTCCCGGACGCGTTGCGAGTATTTCACCTTTAGTAGTAAGAAACAGACTACATCGAGCGGCTAGAGGATATACGACGAATACGCTAGTATACAGAGCGTAAGGATCTTATATTCTAGGCAGTAATCCTTAAAATCCTAGTTAAGGTAGCTCTCGTAGCCGTCCAAAATAAGCAGCCTATAGGCCCCGACCTAACGCGTTCTTATATACGTATCAAAGTGCTTTAACTACTCGAGACTAAGTACGTTGTTTGTCTATCTATTCTTAGAGACCGAGAGCTTCTAATTACGCGGTATGTTTGCCTCCTCGTACTATATAGAGATGTAAACGCGCCCTTTATAGATAATAAAGGCTAGGGTTGTATACCTAGTAGCACAAATGCTCTAGATAACCGTAACCTATTCCCGATTGCCTAGCTAAACAAGCTGCGGTCGACTACGTCTCTCTAAACTAGTAATAACTTTTATAGACCTAATAACGCCTATTTGGAAGCCAGTCTTATCAAAGTTATAGATATTATCCTCCTCGACGCTATACTTGGCTTTTGTCTCTTTTACTAGCTTAAACTACGCGTTAATTACTTCTAGATCTTCCTAGAGTATCCTCTAGCGATCCTTTACTTAATTAAAGGCTATTTTAAGCTTAGGTAAGCGCGTTACGAATCGATTAGCCTAGTGCTTGCCGACCGGCTGTCCACCTTGTACGCGGAGTACTTTATCTGCTATATCTGCTACCTCGCATAACCGGGGCGCAAACCCTCGCGAATCGAGGTCGAGGATATATCGAACAATCGTCTGCTCTTCGGTCGTAGTAAGTTTGTGCTATATAGGTCGGGAATTAGGGCGAAAGGCAGTTCCGTAGTATCGGCGAGTAAGCGTTATATAAGGTACGTTATATACTTCGGCTGCGCGTCGGAGGCTTCGAAACTAGCCCTAGCGGTAGGCAGAGAGAGCAAGAACAATTCTGCCTTCTTAATTAGATAATTGCGCGTTATGTTGTTAAGACATAGTCTATTAATTAAAAAGTTAGTCGTGCTAAGAAATTCTGTACTACTTACTAGTATATACTACTTACTAGTAAAATACGTTATCTATAATATAGCTATTAATTTAAGAAAGATAACTAAGATAGGTATATAAATATCTCTTTTTACTAGAACTAGTAGATAATTATAAGAACTATATAGAAGAAGCTATAATTATATAATAGTTTATATTTAGTAATATAATTTAGTAAAGCTTAAATACTAATTATCTCTTTTTATATAATAGTCTATTTTATATTTATACTCTTTATAGTAAAGATATATATAAATCTATAGTTTATTAATTCTAATAGAAGCCTATAGAGAGTAGAAGGCTAGTACTAATATAAATTAGAATAGAAAAGTTAATAAATAGACCTAAATCTCTCTAAGTAATAGCTATAAATATAGCTTCTTCTACTACTAAAAAGAAGTATAATAGAGCTCTAGTAGTAGCTAAACCTAGTCTAGAATATTAAAGATTCTTAGAGTAGAGATTATAAGTCCTCTTTAATATAGCTTCTATAAAAGTTTAGTTTAAAAATATAAGTATATACTTTAATAGACTAATTCTTAGCTCTAATATTAGGCTTAGTCTTAAGAATCTTCTATAAATTATTTACTAGAGATATTCTTATATAGATAAAATATCTATACTATAGTAATATATAAAATATAATTAAGTCTTAAGTTATATTAACCTAGATTATAATCTAGAAGTAAGTATTCTATATACTTCTTTAATTATAACCTATCTAGATACTCTTTTTAACTACTAATAAGTTATAACTAGTTAGTCGAAAGCTACTTTCTTAGTATAACTTTATTTTAGTAGTTAAGCTATTATATTCTAGACTAGCTACGACCTCTATAATACTAATATAGCTTTATTAGAGATTAAATAATTATATATCTTCTTATAGATATTATTATTATTATCTTTATTCTACTCTCTATTAGTAGTAATATAGTTATTATTATTACTACTATTACTATAATTAATTTTATTATTTTAAACTTATATTTAAGTAGTAGTCTTCTTTACTTAGATATTAGATATAAAGGTATAAGTACTAGAATAAAGATATAGCCTAGTTATTACTATTTAAGTTATTTATTTATAGAGATAAGCTTTTCTATCTAAGTTATCTAATACTAGATTATAATAGAGAGTAAGTTTATCTATAGACGTATCTAATTCGATAGAACTATTAGCTATTATAAATAAAATACCTATTCTACTATTAGTTATATAGAAGGATATATTAGATATATTAGTACTAGTAGATTATATAATAGTATTTATACTATTAATAAATAAATCTTACTATTTCTAGGTAAAGTCTCTTAAGTTATAATATACTATAGCGCCTTAGTAGAAAGTATTAATATTACTAGTTATTTTATAGCTATCTAGCTAGGTTATATAAAACTCTATACTACTAGTTATAGATAGCCTTAGATATATAGTATATATTATTAGAGTACTATTATAGTAGTATAATTCTATTATATAGATATTACTATTATATACTAGTATCTCCTTTCTATAATTCTATAGCTAGAATATAGCCTATATACTATATATATTATTATATACTATCTACTACTATACTATATCTAGTTAGCCTACTATACTCTTACTTTTAAAAAAGAAATTAAATATAGCTAGTAGAGTAGTATTAGTAGAGAGTATAATATATTAGCTAAGATCTTAGTATATATACTTATCGACTTATTCTAGATATACTCTATAGTACTTATTAAGTTAGGCTATTCTTAAGCTAGAAGTAAATTTCTCTAGATTATTAAATAATATATTTTTCTAAGTCTTATAGAAGTAGTTTTTAACTTCTATAATAGTAGAAATAGTACTTAATAGTACTTAATATTACTTTTAACTCTAATTTTACTATTTAGTTAGCTCTTTAGAATTACTTAAATTTATTACTAGTAAAATATAAAAGTAAGAAAGAACTATAGCTAATAAAAAGAAACTTATATAGAGAGTTAATATTTATAGGCTTTTAAATATTTTTATTTAAATCTTTATATCTATCTAGAAATACTCCTCTATTAGTAAATATCTACTAGAACTAGGAATTATATAGACTAGTTATACTTATTTTAGCTATAAAGTTACTACTTAGTAGACTAGAGTCCTAACTTTACTTACTCTTTTATAAGCTTAACTTACTTATATTTATAATAGATTATAGTAGCTTAGTATACTATATTAGCTATTAGTATAGAGTTTCTATAAAATCCTATATATATACTTATACTTTAAAGATAATTTAGATTTAGCTCTCTATTCTTTATAAAGTATAGAAGCTACTTTATATCTAATCTAAGTAACTATATTAATCTCTTTACTATTTCTACTTCTAGTATACTCTTCTTTTAAGTAGTTTAGTAATCGAACTCTTTTAAGGCTTTATATATAAGTATAATCTTTAATAATATATTCTAGAACTTTAGAGAATAGTTATAGAAAGTAGCTTTTCTTTTCTTTATACTTAGCTATTTCTTAATATCTCTATAGAGTAACTAGTCTTAATAGTACTTATACTAACTATATACCTTATATAGTAGTATAGAGCTTATAGAATTACTTAGATAGCGCGTTAGCCTTATATATAGAAGGTATAAGAAGGTTAGTAGATATATAGGTATAGCTAATATATTTTATATAGTATTATTCTTCTATTCTAACTATTAGATAATTTATTATTACCTAGAGTATATATAGACTATATAAAAGCTAGAGTTAAATACTTAGTAGAGTTTAGCTCTATTCTAGAAATATCTTACTTAGTATATAGTAGTAAATATAATAGTATAGGCCTAAAACTAGATACTCTTTTTTATTTCTTATACTCTATAAAGATTACTAATTATAAGAAAATACTAAAGATAAAGAAGACTAAGTTAGTAATATTTATAATATAGTTAAGCTTAAAAAGAAGGAAGTAGATAGTATAGAAAGATACTACTACTAGTTATAAATATACTATATAGAAAGATATCTTTCTTAAAAAGATATATATCTAGCTAATTAATAAGAAGTATATACTTAATTATAAGCTTAGTAAGAGAGGCTTTAGAATAGTATTCTTAGATATAGATAATATATAGCTTTAGTTATATTCTTAATAAGCTAACTTATATAGAGAGAGATATTACTAATAATAGAGAGGTAGTACTAAAGCTAGAATATTAGTTAGTTATACCTTCTATACTTATAGATAAAGTAGAAAAGTATAAATAGGTCTAGAGCCTTAAAGGCTTTCTAGAGATATACTAGTATAGATAGTATTATAACTATAAAGTTATAGTATTTAAGCTACTTAGACCTAGTCTAGAAGACTTATTTAGTTTCTATAGAAACTACTTCTTACTTAAGATAATATTTATACTTATAGATTAGCTTCTCTAAAGACTTAAATATTTATACTTAAAAGGTATTATCTATTATAATATTAAACCTTAGAACTACTTAATAGAGACTAGTATAAATAGTAATATAGTATATATTATTAATTTTAGACTTACTAAGGAGGTAAACTCTAATAGTAATTCTATAGAGGTAAGTTCTATTAAGTTATAATTAATTAGAATAGCTAGATATACTAGTATTAGAGAATATAAAAGCTATAGTATATAGTATAGGTCTTTATTACTATAGAGTCTCTTACTAATATAGCCTATAGTATAAACTTTAAAAGATAATCTTAAATTACTAGATTATAATATAATATATCTTATATAAGGTAAACTTCTATAGTAAGGACTATAAGAATAATATAAGAAGAAGAAAGCCTTAGTAATAGAGAAGAAAAAAGTATAAGTATAGAAAATCTTTATAAAGAACTACTAGAAAAGTTTATAAAAAATATAAAATATATTTATTAGCTTAAGTATAGAGAGATACTAAACTATACTAGATTAAGAAAGCTCTTTTATTAGTAAGTAAAGAAAGAGAGCTAGGAAGATAATAAAGTCTTTAACTAGACTATACTTTTATTTCTATAGTATAAATATATAAATAAATATATAGTATAGTTATAGATATAATATATCTTATTAAAGTATAGATTATTAGAGCTCTTATCTACTTATAATATAATTATAATTAGATATTCTTCTATCTAAGTAGTTATAATAATATAGTAGTAACCTAGATCTCTAAAATTAATAGTACTAGGACTCGAGTTAACTCTAAGATTACAATAGCTAAACCTACTAGAAATAGTATTTTATAGCTAGAAAGAGATAGTAGAAGCTAAATATAAATTATAAAGTATAAAGCCTTAGAGCTATATATATCTAGAATCTAACTTATATAGCTAATAGTATCTAGTTATAGAATAATTAATATTAGTAAAGATAAGGTATATAGATATAGCCTTTTAGACTCTCTATAAGATAAGGTAATATAATATAATATAGTAGGTCTTAGTATATTAATTAAGAGTTACTTTATAATCTATATATAATATACCTAGTCTTATTATTAAGCTAGTAGACTTATTAAAGATATAAAAAAGATCTATCTACTAAGATAATAGTAGTAGTAGACCTACTAGAAAATAATAGATATACTACTATATATTATCTAAGATAGATAGTATTCTAGAGAGAAATTAAAGACTATATTCTTTTTTCTTAGAAGCTAGAAGAAAGGTAGGACTAATAAGTAGAATAGTAGTAAGAGCTAAGAAGAGTATATAATAAATAATAGCTAAGATAGAAAATAATATACTATAGATATAAACTATACTTAGCCTATAGATATATTTAAAAAAAAAGAAGCTTTTACTTTAGAAATTAAGCTTTCTTTAGAGCTTTAAAATTATAATAGGCTTAAGTTAATTTTTATTTCTTCTACTATTCTTAATAACTTATAGTAATATCTAGAGATTTTATCTTAGTACTCTAGATCTAACTATAGTTATTAGGCTATTTACTACTTCTATTAGCCTAGCGTACTCTATCTATAATAATATCTATATCTAGTATAGTATTTCGAAGCTATTATATTAGTTAGATAGTATAGTTAAAGTATTAGTAGTATAATTCTAGTATTAATTCTTTATTATATTATTCTTATTTTCTTTTCTCTAATTCTAATATACTATTCTATATAAGTTACTATATAGAAATACTCTTCTAAAGAATAGCTAGTTCTATAGAAATAATAATAAATTCTTCTTATTACTATAGAATAAATATATATTATATATATATTTTAATAGTAAATAATATAGTATATTACTTTCTATTATATCTTTTTAATATACTTAGTTTAATATATCTTAAGGTTCTATAGCCTAGGAAGAAAAATAAAAAGTATCTAATAGCTATAATACTATACTAGAAGCCTCTTAGCTTATATAATTATCCTATAGTAGAATTAGTAAGTACTTACTTAGAGTAAGTAGCTAGCTAAAAATTCTAAAAATTTATATTCTATAGTAAGTATAAGTACTACTAGATATTAAAGCTACTTAGAATTTTATAATAAATACTTAAACTTCTTTTATAGACTATTATAAGATTTTAGTTAGTATAAAAAGGCTCTAGCTTTTATATCTATTATAGTAGAATACTAAATTCTATACCTCTATATTTTTTATTCTCTATTATATAATATTTAGTAAGTCTATTATATAATTAGAAGAAGGTATATAAATCTTTACTTTATTATTAGGCTACTTTTCTACTAGTACTTTTATTATCTACTTAAAAACTATTTTAAAATCTATATCTTATAAGAGTTATAATATCTATTTAGTAATACTAAATATCCTTCTAGTTCTTAGACTAATCTTATTATAGAGTATTTTTAACTACTAAGCTAGAATATAGTCTATACTAACTATCCTATTATTACTAGTAAACTTAAAGTTAATCTTAAGATATTTAATTAATCTATTAGGTTCTAGGCTAGTATAGTATTTTTAGTATAGTACTAGCTAATTAGCTATATATTCTATAAGATAGTAAAGATATATATATCTAAATAGTCCTAATACTTCTAGCTAATTCTATTCGACTTTAAAGTTTTTTTTAATATTCTTAATTATAAACTTAACGTTTAGGCCTATTTATATTAGGTATATAAAGCTAATATCTATTTTAATTATATTAGTAGATAAATATATATTACTAATATCGATTATCTATATACTAGTACTATAGCTAATATCTAGAATATAAATATTAATTTTAAAATTAAGTTTATATAAGAATAGCTAGCCTCTAAGTATATATTTAAATAACTTATAGCCTAAATCTAGATAGTCTATCTACTCTTTATTCTTAGTATACTAATTAATACTACTACTATAATAGCTATAGTAGAAGTAGCTAAGAACTTTAAAACTTTAAAATACTTTAAAGTTAATAGATATAGTAACTAATATACTATAACTCTTTTTAGTATATAGAAACTCTTTAATAAAATAGCTCTTTATATATTACTTTTTTATATAGAATTATAGTCTTTCTCTAGGTAATATATTACTTTATAATTAAATTTAAGGTTACTTAAAATAACTTATATATACTTAGATAGAGCTTTATAACTATAATAAATAAACTTATCTTATTAGAGTTAATATATAAGCTTTTCTATATATATAGATCTACTAGGTTAGCCTTTATAATCTTAGTAACTTATAGTAGTAGATAATTAGAAAAGAGTATAATTCTATAGTAGAATCTTAGTTCTATAGTACCTAAGTTTAAGTTTACTCTAGAATATTATACTTATAAAGAGTACTTTATACTCTAAGTTAATAGAGTTTCTTAATTCTAAATTTTTTTTTTATCTATATAATTACTACTATAGCTTAAAGGACTTATTACTAAAGTATTAAGAACTTATAGAAGCCTAACTTACTTTAATATAGTACTAGACTTTCTTAAATATAACTTTAGCTATATACTACTTAGAAAGATATTATATAAATCTACTTATAAGAACTAAATATATATTTAAACTTAATACTAAATTAATTTAGCTTATATATATATATATAGATTACTTCTATAATAGTAGCTTATAGAGCTAATTATTAAACTCTTTTAAAGCTATTAAACTATTAATTTCCTTTAACTATTAGTATTTATACTAGGCTATTAAATATTAGCTACTACTTCTAAATTATATTTTCTACTAATTATAGCTAGTTTAATATCTCTTCTACTTTAGTCTTTATCTCTATAAGAGTACTTATATACTTCTCTATATCTATAAATAATATTTTAGAATATTTATATCTTTACTTTCTTATATTATAATATTAATATAGCTAGCCTTAGTTATACTTTAGCTTCTTTTTTCTATAGCTATTATAGATCTACTTTATATTAACTATATCTATTATACTAATTAGAGTTATACTAACTTTAGTAGCTCTTATACTAACTATCTTTATAGGCCTTAATTTTTATACTTTTAAAATAGTAAAGCTAGGCTAAGAGAAGTATAGGTAGTAAGTAGTTATATTCTAGTTATAGTTTAAGGTATAGAGTTATAGAGTAGTCTTAAAATTTATTATATAGATAGTAGTATTTATAATTAGTCGTTACTATATAATATCTATATATATACTAATACTACTATTTAGCTACTTTCTTATATTCTATATCTATTCTATAATAGTAAATAGTATTATCTTTTATAACTATATAATATATCTAAAGATCTAACTAGTACTTCCTTTAACTTAGTTTATTAATATAAATAGAATATAATTATTATATACTAAGAGTCTAGTCTATTAGGTCCTAATATTAGTTAACTATTCTATTATTATAGTATAATAATAGTTCTAGTAGAGTAGTATCTAGTAATATAAGCTATTTAATTTATAATATACTACTCTCTAAGATATATAAAGCTCTCTCTAAGTCGATAATTAATCCTTAGGTCTATTATAGTATTTTTACTACTAAGATAAATTCTAAGAAAATAAAAGTATTCTAAAAATAATTTTATTTTACTAGTAAAGTAACTATTAATATAACTATATATTCTTAATCTCTTCTACTTTTTAAAAATCTATTTAGAACTCCTTATAGTATATAATAGCTTACTTAAGATATATTAAAGATACTTACTCTCTTATACTAGTAGTAAGTATATAGACTATAGAGACTAAGTTCTTAATCTATAGTAATAGATAGTTAGCTCGAATCTAGCTATATAGAAAAATATCTTACTTAGTAACTATTTAGAATATACTTTACTAATATTATTAAGACCTTCTTATTATATATAGTAGCCTCTTTACTTATTATAGCCTTCTATAAGAAGCTCTTCTAAACTACTACCTAAGTAGCTTAACCTAGTAGTTTATAGTAAAGTAGAAAGTAAATTCTACTTACTATAGCTTTATTAATTATTTATATTTAATTTATTATAAGAAAAAGAATTTCTTTATAATATTCTAGCTTTTATAAGAATATAGATATAAGTACGTTCTAGTTAATATTAGTATATATATATTACTCTATAAATATATCTATCTTATTAAGTAGAAGAATTATCTTCTACTAACTTACTATCTAAAGAAATATTATTAATATAGTCTCTATACTCTTAGAATATATTTCTAGCTCTTTAGTAGAAAGCTAATTATATTAGTAAGAGTAGGTATTATATATTAAGATAGTATACTATATAAAGTAGCTTCTAAAGATATTCTAATATTACTTCTACTATAAGAGTCTTACTAACTCCTAGAGAGCTACTATATTTAGAATTAGTAATACTTTTTAATAAAGATAACCTTATATATTACTAGAGTAGTATAATAAGCCTATAGTCTTTTCTAATAATAAAGTTATTAAAGATTTTATTACTATCTTAGATAAGATATATATTATAAAGTATATATATAACTTTCTTCTACTTTAGAGAAATACTAAAGTAATTAAATAATAATAGAACTTAGCTAATAGCTATTATATTAGTAACTATAAATTTAACTATATATAATTAGCTTTCTTTTATTAAGTAGATAAAATATTATATATACTATTACTTATTATTTAGACTAAATTTCTAAATAGTTAGACTATAGAGAATAAAGCTATTAACTTCTAGTCTAGCTAGACCTATCTCTATAACCTTAACTTTACTTAATTCTTTATCTACTTTATAGACTATATAGAATTCTATAAGTAATAAGATATTAATAGACGCTCTATAGTAATTTAGATTTATATACTAAAATAATACTCTATCTACTATATTATAAGAACTCCTTTCCCGATTAGGCCGATTCTATCCTATAGAATCGACTAAATTAATAAAATTGTCTTAATTATCTAAGCTATAAGAGGCCGATTTTATTAGTCTTTAATTAGGTAGAATTATCTCTAATTAGTACTCTTATAATAATAATAACTTATAGTCCGACTTAGACCTCTAGTTATACTAATAGTCGGACTACTAATTACTCCTATCTATAATTACTTTACCTTTATTTAACTAGCTATATTATAGAATAGACTACTATTACCTATACTTAATTTTTATATATATATTAAAGTATACTAAGCGTAGTCTAAACAATATATACTACGTAATATTAGAATAGTATTACTATTATCTCTTTTACTAATACCTAGTATAATTATATTACTTAACTATAATATTATATTATATACCTCTAAGCTATATAGTATATAATATTTATATAGGCCTATTAGAGCTTATAG
>WRNY01000111.1:0-26751 GCA_012978405.1 Pseudocercospora macadamiae | reverse complement strand
GTTATAATCCTAACTAATAGTAAACTACTATCTACCTAGAGATTAACCTATTCTATATAGTATACTAGTACGTTTTCGTACTTTATCTTTCGATATAGCCTCTCTAGTAAAACGCGTTTAATATAGCTAAGGATAATACTCTATAACTAAGTACTAGGACTATTCTAGATATCTATTTCTAAACTATATAGTATATATCTACTAAGTAGTAGTTTAGTATTATCTAGATTAACTCTATATATAAGGATTATTATAGCTTTTACTTTCTTTCTACTATTATATAGCGTAAGGTTTATATAGTAAGTACTATAATAAGCTATTTTCTAGTTCTTTAGCTATTATAGCTATAGTATCTTAGCTTTAACTAGTATTAGATTCTATTTAATAGTAAGACGCTATTAAAGAAGAATAACCTAAGCTTCTATATTAAGCGTTACTCTTACCTAGCGGCCCTCTCCTTTCGGTAGTTTAATAAGCCCTATAGTAGTAATTACTTACTCTAATTAGATCGGTTCTAGCTATATTACTATCGAAGAGGTAGCGATAAAGTCTATTCTTTTCCTAATCCTCTAATAGATTATTTATTTAAGTTACTATCTAATTTATTTTTATTCTTATTTTTTAGATAGTTAGGCTTAATATAATCTACTTTATTATAGATATAGTAACAGATTTCTTTACTATCTTTTATAATAGGCTTTTAAGTCTTCTTATCTTTTCTACTATTCTTTTTATTTAATTATAATTTATCTCTTTACTTATCTCTTAACTTATCTTTTAGTTTTAGCGCGTCCTTATTATTATTTACTACTAGACTAATAAAGTAAAGATAAGATAGGTTCTTTTTCTATATAAGGTTCTTCTTTAATATAATAGTAAGCCTTACTAGGGATTTATAGTTAGTAGAGATAATATTATAGTTAGTAACTATAATACGTAGCTTAGTTTAAAGCCGAGAAAAGTAGTAAAAAAGAAGTTAAACTAGAGTATATAGCTCTATCTATTCTTCTAATATTTTAAGATAGATATAGAAGGCGCGCGCGTCTTAGCTATCGCGCTATTTTGCTTCTACGTATTTCTAATAGATATCTAACTTACGCGCTATTAGATCGTTTAGTTTATTAAGAAGGAAGTTAAGAAAATACTTCTATAATAATAGTTTTTAAAAGATATAGAGCTTTGCTTTATTAGCGCTCTACTACTTATACTATTAGTCGCGTATCTAGCCTTTAATAAACTATATAGCCTAGGTAATTTATAACTAATTATCTACGTACGCGTAAGGCGCTTATATAAAAGCGATATTATAAGCTATAACCTAATTATAATATTCTTTTAGGCTTTTGCTTTTATAGATTAGAGGTTCCTTTATAGTCCTTTTAAAGAATAGAGTATAGTCTATAAGAGAGGCTATTTGTTTATAATTAAGTAGTATAATACTTAGAAGATTTGCTACTAGATTAATACCTATATCTATCGAGTAGGAAGTAGAGTTATTCTACTTTATCTACTTAAGTTCTTAAGTAAGAGCGCGATTTATAGCCTCCTACTCCTTTAGCTTCTACTATAGTAAAGATTATTATATCTAATACGCTCTTATATATTCGGTAGCGAGTTAGCGTTCCGCTAGCTTATTATCTTTATCTAGAGAGTTCTTATTACGTATAAAGTTGTTATCTTCTTCGCGTTCTTTAATTTCCTTACTATTACTCCGACCTCTAGATATAGTTAGTTTAGTAGTAGAATTAGTACTTTCTTTAGTTCTACCTAGTTTCTTACTATTATCGCTATCTACGATCGACTTAACGTAAGGTAAGAGTAGCCTATTACCTAATTCTTTATTGTATTCTTCTATATTAGTAGTTTAAGTACGCGTAGATTACTTTAGAGATATACTAGACTACTACTCTTATAAGAAAGGTATAAAGATTATTATATAAGAATCCTACTTAGGTAAGAGTATATAATAGTAGAAATAGATTTATAGTAATATAATAGCCTTAGTATTAATACTAGAATAATCTTAAAGATTCTAAGAGAGAGAAGATATCTCTATCCTATATAGATAAGATAGATATAGTAGCGATTTGCTACTAAGTATAGAAACTCCTAGCTCCTTAGTAGAATCTAGTTAGTTAGCTTCTAACTAAGGCCTATCGCGATCCCTAATAGCGCTAAGTATTAGCTATTCGCTGCCGAATCGCTAGCGAATATTATCTATATACTATAGTTCTTATACTAGGACTTTATTATAGAAGTATATTTTTAAGCGTAGGTAATAGAGGTACTATAGAAGACTATAAAGGCGTTTTTTATATATAAGCTTAAACTTTCTAACCTTATTATAATTTATATAAAGTAGGTAACTCTCTAGTAGTATAATATATAGCTACTAGGAAAACTTTAACTTTATTTAATAGGCTAGTAATAGAAGTAGTATTTAAGCTAGTTTTCGATACTAACTATAAGTCGACTATAAGATATTTTAAAATAACTCTATAGCGTCTAACGTTACTATATATTAATATTATTAGTTCTACTATATAGAACTAGCTATTACTATAAAAACCTTACTTTAGTAAAGCTTATATTAGCGCCTTATAATATTAATAACTATATACCTTACTTTTTTATCTTTTTAATAATAGCGCTAATTAGCTAAATAATATACTCTTATAAATATACTTTGCTCTTTTTATAATAAGATAGTAAGAACTAAATCTAGGTTAGATATAATATATAGTTAGACTACTAGAAAAGTACTATATAAGTCTATTAGTAGAAAGAGCTTTTCTATTAGTAGTAAGAGTATTTCTACTACTATAAAGAAGGTAAAGAAACCTAGAAAAACGAAACTAGATAGTAAGTTATTAAGCTTATAGTTAGTAGTTATAGTTAGTAACACTAACTACTAATAGTTTAGGTACTTTATAAGATTAGATAGCTTTAAAAGTCGACTAAGTATATTCTTCTTAAGACGCTATTTATATATCTCTATTATAAGATTACTATAAACTTTGCAAATTCTACTAGTATTAGCTATTATTAGCTAGAAGCTCTTTATATTCTTTAAGAGGCTACTAAGGTATTTCTAGTATAGATACTTAAGTATATATATCCTATTTAGTTACTCTATACCTAGACTAACTTCTTAATAGCTATAAACGTCTATACTATCTATACTAGTTAGATTATAATTTAGTAGAAGGATATAAAGTTCTTAGTTTTATTACTTATAAGTTAGAATATTTCTAGCTTTTAGCGCTTTAGACTTCTAACTCTACTTATAGAAGTAGGTAGAACTTAGATATATTAGGTTAGGTATATTAGGTTAGGTACTATATTTATATTTGCTAGAGTTAATAGTATAGCTAGAAGCTATATAGGATAGTACTTTTACTATCTATAATAGATAATAATTTAATATATAAATAAATACTATACTTTACTCTCTTTTTATAAATAGCTTTATAGTTAGTACTTATAGTCGGTATACGCTTTGTTTTTACTCTTAAGTCCTAAATACTCTTATTATAATATATATTTTCTATACTAAGGAATTAGTATTTTTTCTAGTTCGAACTAAATAATTTACTAGTTTAAACTAGAAAAAATCTAATTCCTTAGTATTTAAACTAGAGAAATAGTTTAGTATTAGTTTATAAACTAAAACTAAACTAACCCGAACTACTAAGGTATCTAGTATATACTAAAAGCTTATATAGAGCCTTATACTTAATTATAACTATAGGCTATCTAGAGCTATTATTATTAGACTTTAGAATATAGAATTTATTAGTAGTACTATAATATTAATAAAAAAACTACTAGTAGGCTACTTATTTATTATTCTATTATAACTTAAAGTTATCTATTATCTAGGCTAATTCTATATTACTAGTACTACTAAGATTTATATAGTCTTAGAACTCTATATTTCTATTAAGTCCTAATACTTACTTTATCTTATTATCTTTATTTACTCTCTTAAGTATATTATTTACTATATTCTTAACTATAAGCGTCTCTAACTAATAGAGTAAAATCTTAGATAAGATTAGTCTAAGTTACTTATATTTATAAATAAAATTACTCTAAGATAGAAAGTAGTAATTTATAATAAATAGTATATATTCTCTAATATCTTTTTATATTACTACCTAGATTATTAAAAACTTAGGCTATAGAATAATTTTTTAAAGATATAGATAGTTTATTAAATCTATTATATTACTTTATATAGTTATACTCTTATCTATTATAATATTAATTACTATATATAGGTCGTAATAGTACTAAAGAAACTTAGTAAGAGTACTACTTTATAGATAGTTCTTTACTTTTTTATATCTATATTATTTCTACTTAGTATACTACTATACTTCTTTATATCTATATTATTTCTACTTAGTATACTACTATACTTCTATTAAAGTACGTCTTAGTTCTTCTATTTCGAAAGCTATCTTATATATATATCTATATACTAGAATATAGTTAGTAGGCTAATTAAAAATATTTAAATAAAAATAGATATTTAGTTACTCTAGCTAATAGTTTATATTATTATATATTTATCTATATTAGAATATCTCTTCTAGTATAGAATATTATTACTAAGAGCTACTAGTATAACTAGAACTTATCCTATTAGTTAAACTACTTACTAGTTAGATATTATACTCTAAAAAGAGGTAACCTATACTTAATATATAATTTAGCTACTTTACCTAATCTACTTATACTAGAAAAGTAGTATACTACTACGTACCTAAATTTACTCTATACTATATATAACTAACTATAGGTAGTACTATAATAATAGAGAGTATTAAAAGGCCTAGTATACTATTATAGAAAATATCGAAATAGAAAGTAAAAGATTAGTCTAGAAGATTAAGAATATAGTTAAATATTTATATAGAGGTAATTTAGAATACTATATTTACTTATATAAAATATTTTATTATTAAAAAAGATTAATAAGTTATTTAGCTAAAAGATATACTAGTCTATATATATACTATAAATATATATATATATAAGATTAGCCTATCTATTTTCTAATACTTAGTAAAATTTAAGCTAGCTATCTAAGTTCTAGAGAGTCTATAATAAGATAAGTAGACTACTAGTTATTATTAATTTTTAGTTTTTTTCTAGATTTCTATAGTTTCTTATCTAGACTTTTAAGCTTCTACTTAGCTAAAACTAGCTTATTTTACTTTACTATAGCTACTTCTATAACTTTATAAGCTATCTCTACTTAGAGGTATATCTATATAGTAATCTATTCTTACTCCTCTAGATAGACTTATAGCTTAGTAAGCTCTCTTTTTAGTTACTTAACTATAGAATAGATATTCTTACTCTTTATATCTTCTATTATATTAGTACGCTATTTATATAGCCTATAGATTTATATTATAAGTCTACTATAATATAAATCTTATATATAATTATTTTTATTTTTATTTAAAAAGCTTTCTAGTAACTTTTAAATATTTATACTATTATATACTATATAATCTATAATTCTACTTAAAGGAGCTAATTCTTACTTCTAATATAGTATAATATTAGAAGTCTATCTTCTACTATATTTAGATACTAAGTCTTAAGCTTTCTTATCTATTTTATTTACTTATATAAAGAGATTACTTTCTTTCTCTAAGTTATTAGTAGAGAGTATCTATATAGTTAAGTAGTTTAGAATTTTATATTTATTAGAATATATTTCTTATCTTTCTAATCCTATATAGACTCTAGTAGTAGTAATAAGATTATAAGCTATTATAGAATTTAATAATAGTATCTATATAAACCTTAGCTATTTTAAGTTTTCTACTTTATATCTCTATAACTTTAGATTTTTCTTATTTACTTAAGTACTTAATATTATATAAAGAGACGCTTTAAATTTATCTTTTAGTTAATTAATAAATATCTTAGGTTAGAATTTCTTAAGCTACTTTAGAATATCTTAGGTTTATAGACTTTCTAGATTTACTTCTAATACTTTATAGATAAGGCTAAAGTTTATCTAATATATTAGTATACTAGTAAGCTTAACTATATAGTCTATTAAGTTTAGTATTACTATTAAGATACTATAATTCTATAAACCTAGAGTTTCTTCTTAATATTAATATAATAGCTATCTAGAGCTTATAAACTAAGATTTAATTATAATAGAAGTAGAGTTATAAAGTTTATTACTCTTATTCTAGTTAGTTAATAGAGGTAAGTCTATAAATCTATAAAAGTAATCTTTAATATATATTTCTATATATCTTTTTTAGTTTAAAAGCTAATCTTATAGAGCTAATAGATATAAAAACTTATATACTATTCTAACGTCTATATATATATTTAAAGATACTATTTACTAGTCTTTTATATATTCTATAGAGGCTAGGATAAGCTAAGGTAAATTATAGAAAAAGATTTATATAATATCTAGTAGTAAGATAATAAGTCTAGTAAGATATTTAGTATTAAAATAGTATAGTACTTTAGGCTAACTAAGTAGTTTAGTAGATAGAGTATATAAGATTATATATATATATAACTAAATATACTATTAGAATAGTACTAATTTAAGAAACCTATATTAATAGAAAATAGTATTTATTATTTATATAGTAGAAAGTCTTATAGATTTACTACTATATATAGTAGTTCTTCTTATATTCTAAAAAGAGCTAAATATATAACTATATTTATCTATAACGTAGTTTAAGCTCTATTAAAACTATTAAATAGTATATAGGCTAGCTTTAAAGTAGAAGTCTACTACTAGAGCTAACTTAGTTTAATTCTTTTAGTAAATATCTTCTAATTAAAAAAGCTTTATAGATCTAGAATAGATAAGTTATCTAGGTATCTATATATATTAATAAAGTTTTTAATATCTATATCTATATTACTTATTTATTACTTTTCTAGAATATCTTTTTAGATCTTATAATATCTCTATCTAATACTTATTTTTTTATTTTTTTATAAAATAGCTTATTCTTTTTTAACTTTAGCTCTAGTATTTTCTTATAGCTAATAACTTAAAGTAGAGGCTTTTTAGCTTTAAGAACCTCGAAAGTAGACTATAAAGTTATAATACTTAATTTAGTAGATTTAGAGCTATTAGTAATAGCTCTAAAATAACTACTATACTACTTATTAGTTAGATACTATAGAGACTTAGCTAATATAGAACTAAGTAACTATACTAAGCTATCTATAGATACTACTTTTCTAATATTAAATAGATCTACTAAAATAGTTATAACTACTTAATTACTATTATTATTAGTAATAATTTTTTTAATTTTATATATTTTCTAATATAAGATCTTACTAGCTATATTATAGATATCTAGATACTATTTTAAGATTTTAATATCTAACTATAGTCTTAATCTTTCCTAGTTACTATTATTAGAAGTATAATCCTAGACTAGAGACTTAAGATATTATAATAGATAGCTAGAAGTCTATATAAAACTATTCTAAGTCTTATCTAAGGTTTAATATATTTATATCTATATATTATATAAAGCTTTCTAAGAAGTACTTTAAAATACTTTACTTAGTAGAGATACTATTCTAGTTAATAAATTCTTAAAAGATAGTCTAGCTTTTTTATAGATATAAAAATATTATTTAGTAACTTTCTTTTTATTAGTTAGATCTACTCTTATATCTAATATATTATTATACTTAGTAGTTAGTTATATTATCTTCTTATTAATTTACTAAAAATAAAGTTCTAAGTTATATATTATATCTTATATTATTTTATTATACTCTAGAAGAACTTATTAGAAAACTTTAAAAGTATATTTACTACTAGAAAAAAATTAATATAGACTAAAAAGAAAAAGTTTTAGCTACTAATATAGTTATAGTATCTAATCTAATAGAGATAGTTAATTTATATCTTATAATAGTTTTAATAAATTTATTAATATTATTTCTTATAAATTCTATTTTTATCTAATCTTAGAAACTTATTTTTAATTTTCTACTAAAGACTTCTATTACTAATTTAAAATTATAGTATATTTAGCTATATTATTTAATAGAATCTTATAGAAGTATTAGTATTAACTCTTTAGTATTAGCTACTCTAGTTAATAATTATAGAATTTTAATTAGATTATTTAGCTTATTTTAAAGTCTATATAGTATCTTATTATAGTTTCTATACTATTTAATAGTTTTATATAATAATTTAATAGACTAGATAGTAATAGTTAAAATAGCTAGTAATAATATAGTAATACTTAAAGAGTCTACTATCTATTAAGTTTACTATAGTAGGTTTTAAAGAATAGAGTATAGATATAATAATATCTATTTAATAAGCTTTAAATACTTATTCTAATCTTTTAGAGTATATTTAATTAGTATAATAAAAGATCTAGATACGCGATATCTAGAGAGAGCTAGTTCTAGTATATAGTCTTTATAATATTATATACTAAAGTAGGCCTAATAATATTATTATTAGTTATCTACTAGTAATTAGTAAGCTATAAACTCGATCTAATATAGAGGTAGAGGTTCTTACTAATTATCTCGAGAAGCTATATAATACTACTCCGAACTGCGCTATTATCCCTTAGCCTATGTTCTATAAACAGAGAGCCGTACGCGAGGACACTTATAAATCTAATTACTAACGCGACGTCCCCTAGTCTATCGCATTCTTTCATCCAACGCTATCAGTTGCTAACTAACTCAGCGACGTAGCGCCTCTTGTATCCGGAATAAATACGACTCACTCCCGTCGCTAAAAGCAGTACGGTGTTTGGAACTCTGTTTGACAGTAATGAAAATGGTGTGGGCGACACTTGGAGTACCATGTACGTCCATGACGAAGAGCATCCAGTAGCCAGGAATGACAACTCCTGGGTCATTCGGGACCTGCACGGTGTATCTATTTCTGAGGAAACCATATCTGCGGAGCACCAACGGCACACGACGTTGATCGGTATTGACGGTGTGGCTGGCGCTGGATATGCGGACCAACGCCGCAGAAGCGATCTTGGTCGTCGTGCTAAAGAACAGCTGCCCGCCGACGCCGACTGTGTGAGGTAAATTGGAGGCAAAGGCGGGGCGCTCACGCTCATCGCCCGAGTCGGTTAGAAGATACGGGGGCGTGAAAAGCTGCGCATCGTAGTGATTTGCTGAACAGTTGCCGCACAGCCCGCCTCCGCCGGTCAACACGCGCCCGTCAGGTACAAGGATCGAGACTGAGTGATATGTCCGAACGATGTTGTTACGCTGCATCTTCTCGAAAGTATCCGTTTCTGGGTCGTACAACTCGGGCGTGAACTGTATGTTCTCCTCGTTGAATGCGACGCCAAACGTCTGCCCTCCGACAATGAACACTTTGCCGTCTGGAAGCACGACCGAAGTGTGGAAGACGCGTTTATAATTCATCGCGCCACCTTGACCGGCGGGTCGCACATCAACTTCGTGTCCAGGGTGACCGAGAGTGATGATATGAGCGTTTGCATGGGCTAGCGATTTTTCGTAGTCTGGTGAACCTCCAAAGGTGAGGATTTTGCCTTTGGTGGCATCGAACATGACCGCATTTCCAGACATCGAATCCTCGTCGTCTAAACGTTGTCCCGCAGGCCGGACACCACCCTTGCCTTCCACGTAATACCAGTTCATCCTCTTGCTGGGACCAGCTTGGAATACGGTGCGGCTCCTCCATCCAAACAGCCAGCCATGGTTGTCTGCTCTCCAAGGACCTTCCATATCATCCGTGAGCATGGGTTCGACTTTGGCGCCTGGTAGAGACGACCACTCCATAGTCGCAGGGTCATAAATTTCGCCGTTCTTGTCAATGTTCGACCCGCCCGCCCAAGAACCTCCGATGACGAAGACCCGGCCATCTGATAGGGCCGTCTGAGATTGATAACCGCGCTCAAGTTTCATGGGCTTGCCCGAATGCCATTCATTCTCACTGGCGGTGAAAAGGCTGGTCTGAGCGGCATCATTACCGCCAGTTACGATCATGTTGCCGGTCCCATCGATAGCGATACCAGGGCAGAACATGTCATGATGCGTGTTAGAAACGATTCGTTTAGACACGGTATTGTTGCGAAAATCCCAGAACGTCATCGCCGTTTTTCCGCCTGGAGTTGAATGAAACTGGTCATCGGCCCACGATGACCACAGCATGACTTGACCAGTGGCTACTTGCGCGCCCGAAGCTGGCACGACAGGCAGGTCTATGGTGGGACCCCATACCCCTCGGCTGGGATCTTTAGGATGAGTGTAAAGATTTGCATAGACGTTGAGCTCAGTGATGCCAATCCAGAACGGTGACCGCTCGTTGGAAGATGTGGCCACTAAACGCACGTATCGAGCTGACGTGGGCTCGAAAGCAGCGAGTCGTTGTCTGTTCGTTATCGGCCACATGCCATGGGCTACAGGCGAACCCCAATGTTGGGCGTCATTGCTCAGGTAAATCTCGTGGTGAGTGATCAAGCCGTCCGAGCTGGTCAGATCTATTGGGGGCAATACCACAAGTGCGCTGACGGCGTAATGATTGTGCAGATCAATCGTAATGTGAGGACTCTGATCAGGCTCGCTGCGCCAGGCTGTCGAGTTCGAGCCGTCGATGGCCTCCCGGCAGCTGGTCTCGCCACTGCTGCATGAAAGATCCCAGTCCTCACGAGTGATGCGGTGGGCCTTGTAAGGTGGAGACTGGTCCTCAAATATTGGTTCCCAGGATGGTTTGTCATAAGTACCATATCCAGAGACACGCTCTCCGCGCATGGCTTCTTCCAAGTACTTATGGCTTGCGTTGACCGCAGTAGCCAGGGCCACCTGGGACCATTGGAGCTTCATGGTGTTGCGTGAGTCCTCAGGGTACCATCAATGAAATAAGTGCCAGGGGATGGATAAGCCGAGAACAAAGGGTTCCCGAGTGAAATGAAGGTTGGTGGACACGACTACAAGCCGATCTTACTCGAAGCCTTTATGTCTTCTCTTTGAGTGATCGAAGAGCAGGGATCTCTCATGCATGCCCCGTGCGACGTAGATCATTGTGATGGTCTTGAGCGGTCCGTCTGAACGAGCTATGCAGCCACCTGGTGTGTGCCTTGGTTGGGGACTCGTTTGAGCACGGACAAAGGTTTCTAGCCTGTCGGAATGCGTAGCCGGGCGCCATCTATGCGGTCCGTCAGCAAAACTGAATATGACTGGTGGTCTCAGCCCTCAACTTACCCGATCGAGTCCCCCACCAGGTGGCTGCATAGAAGCTTATACCTACTACGCATCAATGGCGATCCGCTGTGATTCACAAGAACGATGCTTCAAACCCACGCTTTTACGGTTCTCCCTACTTCTGCTGATGTGTACTTCCTCTTTTCGGCAATTCCATCATCCCAACGCCGTATTAGCTATGTCGTCCACTTGCGCTCAGAGTAGCTATCCATGGTAGCTTTGGGTCACTACCAAAACTAACGGCGTTAAGAGATACACTTCTCCATTCGGGGAGCACGGCGGTTCATAGCTACCAAGATTGTAAGCTCGACAGAATGTGTCGTACGCCGCGGATTAGTGCCAAAGGCCGCCGTTGAATCTACTAGGAAGTACTAACTCTATTAATTGCATATGAAGGGATGTTGACCGTTTGAACGGGCCTTAATCTAGATAAGTAGTTAGATTATAGATTGTAAATATTAAATATTTACTTCCTAGAGAGTATATTTAGTCTTCTAAAAATAGGTCTTAGCTATAATTAGATAAATATTTAATATTTAGTCTTATATCTTAGTAATAATAATACTTAGTAATATCGAGGTAGATATAGTACCTAGATATTATTCTAAAGGGTAGTTAGTATCCTTATTAAGCTTCTACTCTATAGACTATTTTAAAACCTAGTAAAATATATTCTTTATCTATATCTTTATAGTAAGCTATAGGTCGTAGCTACTCTTAGGTTAATCTCCTAGACAATTCCTCTAAGAATAGTATAGTCCGGGATATTTCTAACTAAATATAAATAGACCTACTATTTAAGAGATCTTTAATTAAATCTATATCTAGCTAAATACTAATTAACTAAATAGTAAATAGTTATTATTTACTATCTATAGATTAGATCGACGAACTAGACCTGGCCTACTCGGACTACTAACTAAAATGTATTTATTAGATAGTACCTAGTAGGTAGGGATCCGGATTAGTATTGTAAGCTTGGTCAATGCCCTCCGGCCTTGCGGGACTTATAATTACGCCTTTCCTAAGTTGCCCTTTAGTACTTGTTTATCGCTTTATTACTTCTCATCTTTACTGTAAGTCCTTAGTCGAACAACAAGCATGGCGGCGTCGGTTATCAGGAAGACAAACATTCAAGGCGACATATGGCAAGTCCTCCTGTCACTTCTCTCTACTAGTAGAGAACTGGCTAATCTTCATTGACACCAGGCCCGGACTACCCAAGAGATTTCAATCCTTTCTATTTTTCCAGATCCAGAAACCGGATCTATTCAAATCTCGATTAAAACAGTTTGCGAGCGATGATCGCATTACTACTGCCGCAAAAGCATGCGAAATGAAGGATCTGATAGGAGCCGCACAAAGGTTATACAAGAGCTCTGGGAAAAGGGCTCCGTTACTACCTCTCCCTGGTGTGAACATCGCGTTCTCATCGTCAGGTCTACAAAAAGTGGGTGAATTGACCATCTCTGGCTGTCCAACACTGACTATACCAATCTGTATATAGCTCGGCAAGTTTGTGCAAACTTCCGACCAACAAGCCGTCCAGACGGACCCGGCTCTGTTGAAGATCTTCCGACGAAACCAACTGCGGGGCGCCCAATTTGAAGTAGGCATGTTCGAGGACCTGGTAGGCGAGGGATGGGATAATCCACAAGACCTCCGGCCCGAATACCAGCCTTCTCGCACCGCTGGGCGCACACAGCGTCAGATCGATGGCGTCCTTCTAGTTACCTCCAGTGTTCAATCGGATATCTTGGAGCAGATCAAGAGTGTTACTCAGCACTTTCTCGACGATGGAGTTGTTTCATTTCCCTTGGTCAGAGAGGGTCACGTCCGACCCGGAGATGATAAAGGTAAAGAGCAGTAAGTGCTGAGGATTCGAGCGCTTTCCGCAAAGTTTTGTACTGATGTCCGTCTGAACAGTTTTGGGTATGCAGATGGAATCAGCCAGCCTTTCATCAAAGGCTTGGACGATACTGTTACCGATGCGAAAGCGCCCAAAGATAGGGAGCCGAGGGCCGTGGACGCGGGGTGAGTCCGTAAACATTGGACTGACGACATCCTTCGGCTCGCTAACTCGTGTGTTCATAGGTTAATTCTGTGTGGACACAAAGGCGATCCAATGAAGCAGCCGTCATGGAGCAATGATGGTAGCTTCCTTGTGATTAGAGATCTGCAGCAGATGGTCCCCGAGTTCGAAGAGTAAGCCACGTTTGCCAACTCTGTTGAGAGCAAAATCTTACTCATGATTAGATGGCTCCAGAAAAATGGCCCCAACGCTCCTTTCTGCCAAGGCTCTGATAAGCCAGCAGAAAAGCTTGCGGCATATCTGATGGGCAGATGGAGGAACGGAACACCCGTCCACGAGAACCCCCACAGCGACGAGGACGAGAGCTTACACGCATCCAATGATTTTGACTACGAGCCTCGAGACAAGCATGATAAGTGTCCGTTCGCGGCCCACACGCGAAAAATGCGGCCGAGGTCAGATCTTAGCCACGATCACGCAGTGATTATCCGACGCGGGATCCCGTATGGGCCTGAAGTCAGCGATGGAGAGAAAGCAGCCAAGACCTCGGACACTGCTGCAGAGCGTGAGCGCGGTCTACTCTTTGCTTGCTACCAAAGCGATATTCGCAATGGATTCAATTTTCTGACAACTCGTAAGTGTGCCAGCATCTTACTCATTAGAGCGAGCGCCATACGCTGACAGAACGTGATCTTCTCAAGGCTGGGCCAGTCAACACCATTTTCCCACGAGCAAGCATGAATCCGTTGGCGCCGAAGGCCCAGGCATCGACCCCATAGTTGGCCAAAGACTCGACCACCATCCACCGCGACTGATCGCTTTGCCTGACGGCGAAGTCCCTACCAAGCACCGAATGGAACTCGAAAGCTGGGTCAATCACAAAGGTGGCGAATATTTCTTTAGCCCATCGATCGAAGCTATTATGGGCTACCTAACAGGACCAAGCGACTACGACTTGCAACCTAGGGCGAAATTGTAGTCAAAGTAGCCTGTAACTAAACTCGAAAATAGGCGATGTTACCATTCACGCTAGTTGCTTCGTGCAAATGTAGTATTCACGGCGGTACGGTACGCAACCGACAGTTCGCTGATCTTCTGCGGCCCTGTCGAGAATCAGGGTCAAGGTGTGCCAACGACGAGTCGAGGTTGTCAATGTAGGGTGAGCCGTCGCAAATGCCGGGGTAGCGGATGAACATCACTCTCTGGTGGACAATGGCAAAGGGTATCCATTCCGTGGAGGAGCCTGCGCCATCATGCTCAAGAACCCCACGCGGCCCAAGCAGTCGTGCAGCCCTCCTCCGTTCTTCAACACCGCTGTCGCACCAAGAGGTTGTCAACGGTTGCTGAGCGACGTAGTAGAACGTGTAATAGTCGGAGCCGGTGCCCCGCGAGCGACTGGCCGTGCAGTGCAGGTGCATGACAAGGGTCCAGCCGGGCGGATGAAACGACTCCTCTCTTAGCATGCAACCTTCGCTCTTTCATTCACATACCACTACAACGGCACGCGAGTATCGATATTAGGGTTTAGCATTGCACAAAAGCGGACAGCGCAGATCTTGGTTACTCCTGCGGGCTGATAAGGCTAGTTGGTGGTTAGTATGCAGCAGATGTAGATTAAGTTTCGAGATCCCTGTCGTGAATCTGGTTGGCTTCTGTTATGGATTGCGCGGCGCCGGGGTGGGAACTCGGTAACATATATGCGCAACGTTGGAGCGACACGCGCACAGCGAAAAACAAAAACAACTTTGCAAGCCATACGGACAGTACTGCCGAAGTAGTAGAATTTGCGAGTGAGAGAATTTTGGACTTTAGTAAATACTCAACGGCCTCGACACAATGGCTAGAGATCAGCCCTGTTATCTGCCTCGTTATATGCGCTATCCTTGGCATTAGGTCGAGGAAGAGCTAGCCAACACAGCACACAGCCACCAAGCATTCCAAGGACAAACCATTGCAGTACCACTATCCCTCGCTGATCAGCCGCAACACCCACCAAAAAAGGACCCACACTCCCGCCTGCACTGCCAAAAGCAACAGCAAACCCGATTGCTGCCAATTGCATCTGCTTCGGCAGAAGCCTAGCCTGCATGACTACCGCCTCTGGGAATAACGGTCCGAGGAAGAAGCCGATCATAGCAATGGCGGTGGCGCAGAGACCAGTATCGGAAACCAGGGCGAAGAAGAAGCACGCAAAGTAGCACAAAATGGAACATCCCATGACTGTAGCCTTCCCCCAGTCCATCCTCGACGCCAGAAAGCCCACCACCACTCGTCCTAGTGTCAGTCCAATCCAATAGCCGGCAATAAGACTATTACCAGTCGGCCGACTGAAGCCACGAACATCAATGAGGTAGGATGATATCCAGTCCGCCAGGGAGATCTCGGTTGCAGCGTATAGGAAGACGAACAAGCTGATGATCCACGTCGACTGATACCCGAAGGTCTGGAGAATACTCGCAGGTGATTCGCCAGCTTCCGACTTTGCCGCTTTGCTGCCAGCTCCCCAGAACGCGATTGAAACCACGAAAAGCTCCAGTAGCGAAACAACCCCCAAAAGCCGATAGAACATCGTCCACTTCAGACCCGCCCGCTCAAGCAGCACGGCGGCTAACGACGGCGAGCAGGCCGCTCCAATACCATAGAAGCCGTGTAGAAGCCCCATCAGTCCATTCCCGCGGGGCATGCTGCCAATCCAGGAGTTCCACGATGCATCGGCAATTCCATTGCCTAAGCCGGCGAGCATCAAGATGACCACGAGCAGAGGATATGGTGGATTTTGCCCGGCGGAGAAGCCTGCAATGCAATGGCATACCGACGCGATCAGTGCGATGCCGCGGTAGCCAAGGCGGTTGTGAATCGTGCTGGTGAGAAAGGCGGAGACGGTGTAGCCAACGACGGGAGCGAGGAGGGCAAAGGATACGGTGAGGTAGGAGAGGGAGTAAGAGTCTCGGAGCTGGAGATCTGTGTCAGTTCTGTTTGGGTCGCGAAGCTGACCATCAACTTACGTACACAACTAAGGACTGTTGGCAGTAATGGATATGTTAGCAGTGCTTTGGTTTTGGTGCTTGCAGTTGGGCGCAACTTACACCGTACGATCCGTCCCAAGCTCCTACGACAATAAAGCTGTAGTATGCCGCCGCAAGACGGCACGCTGTGATTAGCCGATTGTCCTTCGCAACCGATTCATCACTACCGCCGGCGCATTCCTGCCGCTCTTCTCGATGCCGACAGAACCTATCCTCCCCGAGCAGTGCGGTCTGCTCATTTGCTGTTGAGCTCGCTTCCATGCTGCAGTCGACCAAGTAGAGCCAAGCGCTTCAGGGAACTCCTTAGAACAGCACCGTTTCCATTGCCTGCACTCTTGCTGAATCCGTGGACGCAACGAAGGCACGTCAGAACAAAGAGGTCATTCGCGAGAGGATTGATGGCTCGGTCGATCGACCACGCGAGGGGATTGAGATGAAAAGATGTGATGAAGAACCTTAGTTTCTGCCTACATGTGTGCTACCACCTCAAGCATTTTAAGTGATCCCAGAAGACAGCATCAGAGGTAATTAAGCATGACGCGCTGAAGGGTACACAAGTGGCCAGTCTGGTTGAGACAAGATGAGGGCAACGGGCTGCGCCGATGGTGTTCCAAACGGCAGCGAGAGTTTCGCAAAAGTAATGAAACGACAAAACGCTTCCGGGTTCTGGTGAGCGCCTCGTTCTCTCCCCGAGCTCGGCAACGTCGGGACACGCGTTATGTCACCAGCGCTGGATTCGGGTACCCTTTATATCCTACCACAACAACCTCTACAACGACGCAAGTTCTCCCTACTAGATATTTTCGAGCTCGTAGGAGTATAGGCTATCGAATGACATCAAATTTGACTATCCGGAAGATCGTTGTTGTCGCGTCTACTTCGTTGAAAGTCGGATATAGGTGGTAACATAACGCTTGGACCGGTGTTGCTCGGATTTTGGCAAAATTGATATTATTGGATTTGCCTCTGCCGACGGAGATCCGCCAATGTATTAGATCGCGTCCGCCAATCTTGTGGAGCTACTGATGATCTGCGGTTCTTGGGTGCAATTCGCCTGTTTTGGCTAGCGTGAGGTCCAATTCCCTTGACAGTGCGTCATCATACCGGTCGGTGGTCTTAGACTTACTAGCGTGTAGATCTCACAGGCAGTCCGCATACAAGCACAGCGAAAGATGTCTGACACCGATATGTCACTAGGATTTGGCGACCTCTCAATAATCGTGGATTTATGCTAGCCAGAATGCGCCAATCTACAAGTTGTATTCACCAAGGCTCAGCATCTCGCGGAAAGGCCAGAGATTGAGTGACTGCATGATAGAGCGCGGCTCGCATACTACAAGCCCTTGTAAGCGACGGCCTGCAGAGAGCATCTGCTGGCCGTGCGCATCTTTGAGTTGGCAACGATGGTCTGAAATACACATGTTCGAGCAACATGTGTAGCTTGCGGATCTCTCTCTGCTCAGAAATGGAACTATTCCCAATCTAAGCATCGCAATTTCAAACAGAGCCCGCCTGTTTAGGTACGGTCCGACTGCCCCGAGCCGTCCGCTTTGCAACATCTTCTTTCGCACTAGCAAGAGAATATATAAGAGGACAGTGCTGAATAGCTGCTGTATTATCGGAGATGGCGTTACGCTGCCCATGTAGGTTTCTCAACCGCATACTATCGTCATTGATATCGTGCTAAGGCGGAAGCGGCTCAGTTTGAGCCGGTGACCCGGACCTACACCGCAAGAGCTGATAAAAGACAGCACTTGGGTCCTACGAATGTGAGTATACCGATCAGTGTGTGCCTTCGCAGTTCATCCACTATGGGGTCGATCAAAGAGTCGTCCTTGTTCTATCAGAGTGTCCAACAGAGCGGGCTACCATTCGTTGCAGAAGCATCGGGAATCTACTACACTCTCAGCAATGGCCAAAAGATCATCGACTCGACCTGCGGTGCTGCTGTCGCATCGATAGGTCATGGTGATCGCAGGGTGAAAGAGGCGATAATGTCCCAACTTGACAAGGTCTCCTACGCCCATCCGGGTTACTTTCAGAACGGCCCTTCACACGACCTCGCAGACGAATTGGTTGGGTCTACGAATAGACAAATGGCAAGAGCTTGCTTGACTGGATCCGGTACGACAAGTTTTTCTGAATTACAAGAAGTGTGCTAACACCGGTCAGGCTCGGAAGCCATGGAAATTGCCGTCAAGCTCGCGCGGACGTATCATTTGTCCATGAGTCCGAAATCCCCGCGGGTGCACTTCATTGCAAGAGAAGGGTCATGGCATGGTTGTACATTGGGAACTCTGTCTCTTGGAGACTTCAAAGGGCGCAAAGCTCCGTTTCAAGAGCTTCTCATGGACAATGTGTCGCGAGTCTCGGCATGCAATCCGTATCGTGCACTCCGGCAGGGTGAAAGCGAGAAGGAATACGTTCTGAGGTTGCAGGCGGAGTTGGAGGCCGAATTCCAGCGAGTTGGTCCACACAAAGTCGCGGCATTCGTCGTGGAACCTATCGTAGGCACGGTCAGTGTCGTGTCTTTTGACACTTTTATCGTGGTTTTGCTAACCGATCATCCATAGACACTGGGTTGCGTGGCTCCAGTGCAAGGTTACTTCGAGGCAATGAAGGAAGTATGCGACAGACACGGGGCGCTTATAATCTTTGACGAGATTATGTGTGGTTTGGGAAGGTCGGGCACTTTCCATGCGTGGGAGCAGTTGGGTATTGTCCCTGACATCCAGACAGTGGGCAAGGGCTTGGGTGCCGGCTACTCTACGATATCGGCTGTCCTCTTTAACGACAAAGTGGTTGGAGGGTTGGAACAAGGCTCGGGATATTTCGAACACGGCCAGACGTACCAATGTCACCCAGTGGCCTGCGCTGGGGCACTTGAGGTACAGAGGATCATACGCGGTGAGAATTTGGTGCAGACTGTGGCTGTCCTTGGTGATTATCTCGGTCAGCGGCTGAGGGATCGTTTCCATGGAAACCAGCATGTTGGCGATGTGCGAGGCTGTGGGTTCTTTTGGTGCGTTGAGATTGTGAAAGATGCTTCATCGAAGGAGCCGTTCGATCCGACTTTGCAAATTGCAAAGAGAATGAGGTTGAAGGGCCTGCAGCGCGGCTACGACATATGCCTCTTCTCAGCAGGGGGGTCAGTGGACGGACATAGAGGTGACCACTTTCTTCTGATGCCGCCTTTCGTTGTCCGCCAGGATGAGGTGGATGAGATCGTCGAACGTGTCGGAAAGGTAGTAGATAGTGTCCTTATAGAAGTAGCTAGCGGCGTGCTAGGCCAAAAGATAGTAGGGCTCTCTAATAGTGCCTAGAAGAATCGATTATACATTAGTTAGTTTTTGTTATATATTAATTCTATTAATACTACTAGGATAAGCTTTTCTAGAAATAATAATATTTTCTACTAGTAAGAGATAGAGGTTATATACTAAGTTAAGCTACTTATAGATTAAAATATCTTTCGATAGCGTATCTTTTAGTACTTAATTAAAGATATCTTTTTATAATATAGTCTTATACTCTATCTTTCTTAGCTATAATTAGACTAATAGAGTCTATATAAACGACTTTTATATATCTTAGCTTTAATTAAAACTTATCTAACTAAGGCTCTTAAGCGCGCTATAAGAGTTCTAGAAGTAATAATACTAGAAGCTTCTATACTACCTTACTAGCTAAGGTAGATAATATAGAATACTAGTAAGCTTAATCTTTCTACTAGAGTAAAGCCTACCTTTATAGCGTCTCTAAAGCGACCTTATTATTTATCTAAAGAGTAGCGTTTATAGCGCTAATAATTAGATTATTAGAAAGTAGAGTCTTATTTTCTTACTAGGTTACTAATTCGCTGCTAATACGTTTATAAATAATAAAGTAAAATAACTTATAGTAGTACTTTTTAATATATTTCTAGAAGTCGACGTTACTTATATTACTTAATACTAGGCTCTTATTTTTAAATATACTTATTAAACTCTCTTTTACTAACTTACTAGGCTCTTCTTATTATACGCGCTTTAGACTAAAAGTATTATAGAGCTTCTATTATATATCTTTAGCGCGCGTAAAAGTATAAGTCTAGTTTAATACTATAGCTATAAGCTAGACTATTATAAACTAATCTTTATTATATATATATAGAGAAAAGAAAGCTATTCGAGTTGTTATCTACTACAAAATTACTAAGCTACTAATAAATACGTCCTAACCTAGTCTAACTAAAAGCCTTACGTATATAGCTATTAATTTATAATTATATATAATTATATAATTACTATAATTATACTTAATTATAATTATAATTATAAGTAAGTAATTATAGTAATTACAATTATAATTACTAGCTATACTATAGCGTATATAGATCCTATATAGAAGTCGAATTTATAGAGATTTCTAGTATAAATACTATCTAAAATAGAGGTTAATATAGTAGAAGTAAGTAAGTAAAACTAGAGTTAAGAAAGTAGCTAATTAAGACTATAGATTACTAAGTTAGTTAGCTCTATAAGTCTACTTCTAGTATAGTTAATAAGCTAGAGTCTTCTTAAATATTACTACTACTATTATTTAGTTAATTATTTAAGCGGAAGGTTAGTATTATAGACTTTAATAAAAATAGCTCTAAAGCTAAAGAAGCTATAGAACTAAGCTCTTAACGACTATAGAAGAACTCTAAGAAGACTAAAAAGAGTAAGACGTATAAAGAGTAGAAGTAGAAGTATAATACGTCGTTTAAGGCGCTAAAGAAGCTAGCGGAAGTATATAATAGTTTACTATAAAGTTAATACTAGATACTTAAAAAAGCTATAGCTAATAAGGCTAACCTAGTAGTAAAGATAGAGTATATAGTAGATAGTCTTCTAATAGTCTAGACTACTTATAAGAAGTTAGAGGCGTATAGTTATTACTATAGTACGTATCTAGGCGACTATTACTATAATAAGTATATAGAAAAGACTATATTAATCTAAGCGATAATAAATTAGCTAAAGCTAGTAAGAGTAAAAGCGTTCTTTAAGTACGCGGATCTATATATTTACGACCTCTACCTACTATATATAGATAAAGAATACTAGTAGAAAGATAAGCTAATTATATAGTATACGCGTAACGTATTAGTAGTAGTAAGTAAGAGTATAGAGGTTAATATAGTAGATAGAAAGTAGTTAGGTTTAAATATTTAGCTATATTAGGTTATCTTTACTACTTTCTATATCTATTACTACTAGACTCTAAACTACTTAATAAGCTATAATAGGTATAGCCTACGCTAGCTAAAAGCTACGCTCGAAAGTTAAATTTTCTATCTACTCCTCTTCTAATACTCTATCTTCTTCTATACTATAGTAACGCTATAAGAAAATATTATACTATCTTATAAAGTACTAGAAAATAAGTCCTATATCTAGGTATTATAATAGTAAAATAATAATAGCCGAAATCTACTATTTATAGAGGAATTTCTAGTATATATTAGAGTATAATTTAAAGTTAAGTAGCCTACTCTTTCTAGAGTCTCTATTAATACTTACTAGCTTTTATTAGCTTCTATAGCCTATTAAAAGTTCCTAGCTTCTTTTATAATAGCTAGCCTCTTTTTAATAGCTATTCTATTATATTATATAATTATACTAATTAACTAATATACTAGTAAGATACTATTTTATAAATTAAGAAGTAAAATAATTTAGTTATTACCTAGGTAAGAGAGTAAGTTATATAACTAGTATAAATCTTTATAGTTTTATTAATACTACTTTAATACTACTATTAAGCCTTCTATAATCTAGTCCTATATATAGTATATATATATCTTTTTAAGTACTAGATACTCTATAAATTTATAGATCTTTAGTAATATATTAGATATAGATATATAATCTCTCTAAAATACTAAATAGTATTAAAGTACTTCTTTATATACTCTTATAGCTTCTATTAACTACTAAAATAATAGATCTAATTCTAAAATAAAAGATATTTATTTCTAATATAAAAAAGATACTAGAAATAGTAGTACTTTATAAAGAAGTCTTTATATTTAAGTTTCTAAAATATAATTATAGCCTAGCTAATTTATAAAGATACTAAATATAGCTTCCTTATACTTAGTTCTATAAATATATATAATTAAGCTAAAGTATCTATAATAGCTATTTATAAAATAATTAGCTATTTTCTAATATTCTTTATACTTTTTATTAAGCCTACTAAATACTTTTACTTTAAAATATAGTACTAGAGAAGTTTCTTCTTAGTATCTAGAAAAGGCTATTAGACCTTACTATAAAGCTAGGCTTTAATTACTATAAAGCTTTTTAACTTAAAGTATATATTATACTAATCTATTTACTATTAAGTCTAAAGTTACTATTTTAAAGTATAGTAAGCTTTTCTACTTATATTATAAGCTTAGTACTAAGGGTCGTCTTAAAGAGTATTAGTAATAGTTCTATATATATTTTAGACTACTAAAATAGTATATTATAGCTAGGCTTTATCTCTTATTATATAAGTAGTCTAGAAAGAGTTAATTCTTAAATATTACTTAGAAGTTATAAGATAAAAGTACTTTATAAAGTTATAACTAAATATAAGAAGTATTATTTAAGTTAAATATAAAGCTTCTATTTACTAAGAAAAAGTATTATCTATATAGTTCTTTACTTTAGTATAATTACTCTAATTACTATAAGTAAAGTAATTATAGATTATTTAATTATCTATAAGCTAGTAATTATACTATATAATCTATTTTCTAATTAGTAGATATATAGTTAGAAACTTAGATTATAATATAGTAGACTAAAATACCTTACTTACTTTAGGTACTTCTAGTAACTTTTTAATAGATTTAAAATCTTTTACTAATAGTAGATAGCTAGATCTTAAATTAGCTAAAATATCTATACTTTTAGTTTTCTAAATAATATTTTTATTACTTTTTTATTTTTTAATAGTAGCTATAAAGTTAATAAAAATGTAGTAGTATATATAATATACTTAGTATATATAGCTATTTAAATACTTTAATATCTAGTTATATACTTTATTAGAGCCTAGGCTATTAATAGTATTTAGGACTATATAATAGAAGTAGTACTAGATTAGAGTTTCTTTATATTTATAAATATTCTACTTAAAGATCTTTAGCCTTTTAAGAGTTACTTTATTACTTAGCTCTAGTAATCTATAGTTAGATATCTTTTATATAACTAGTATATTAAGAATCTTACTATACTATAGAAATAGTAGTAGCTCTTTACTATCTAGAATTTTAATATTAAAAAAGTCTATAGTAGAGTAAATATCTACTATAAAAGCTTTATTATTAAAAGTAAGAGTAAATAGGTAGAAGATAGAATAAGTTAAAATATTATTTTTATTAGTCTATAAAAAAGACTTACTAGGCTCTCTATTAGTATATCTAGTTCGTATTAATAGATAGGACTAACTACTATTCTTTTTATATTTTTTCTTTAAAGTAATAAAATACTAGCTCTACTAGATAATATATTCTACTATTATAGTAGATAGTAAATAACTATAAGTCTTAGTAGTATAGCTTAGAGATAGTAGAGTCTATAATAGAGTTCTTATAATTATCTTTACTATTATAGTTATTACTTTTATATTTTAATAACTACTACTCTTTACTACTACTATATTATATTCTATCTATCTATATTATAGAACCTAGTTATAGACTATTACTTATATAGATAAGTATTAAAAAGGCTTACTAAATCTATTACTACTTATTCTTATACTTAGTAGTATTCTTAGTATAATAAAAATATACTATTTTAATAAAGTCTATACTTAATAGAACTAGTTTTATATAGAGTATAGCTTTTCTTTTACTATTAAAGTAATAATTAATAAACTAAGTCGAGTATTAGCTAAAAGCTAGAATAGCTTAGTTATACTATTATTTATATTATTAATATTTATTCTTTATTCTTTATTAAGATCTATCTTAGTTAGGTCTTTATATAATATTTTAAAAATCTAAAAGTATTACTTTAAAGTAATAGCTTACTAAGGCTTCTTTTTTATATTATCTACTAACTACTAAAAGAAAATCTTTAGTTTAGATATATTTATATTATAAAAGACTTTATTACTATTCTTATATAATTATTTTATATAGTATCTATTAAATATTAGTATTACTTATATAATAGTAGGTAAATTAGCTTTAAGTACCTTTACTACTAGCTACTAATATTATTTAGTATAAATACTATTAAGTTAGTATTTAGCTTTTTATAATAGCTATATTATTATATTTACTTCTTAAAGTTACTATAGTCTCTTCTATTATAAAATATATATTATAATAGTATAATACGCTCTTAAGACCTAGTTTAACTATAGTAGCTTAGATAGTAGTCTATTTAGGAAGATATTAGTACCTCTATTATATATATTAGACTTACTACTTTTATATTTTTAAAGTATCTATAAAGTAGCTATATAGAGACCTACTATAAAGACTACTTATACCTATATATTAATTAGTTTATTAGAACGATTATAGATACTATAAAAAGTATATACTATCTAGATTAATAGTATTAAATAGTAGTATTTATATTCTTTTAAATTAATAAAGTAAAAGTTAAGCTTATAGCTTATATCTATTAGTATAATATAGTAGAGGTATAATAAGCTATAAATAATCTAACTCTATACTATTTTATATTATAAAAACTCGGTCTTATTTATAATAGGTTATATATAGATATATACCTATCCTAGGCTAATAAATTAGCTCTTTAAAACTTTCTTTATAGTAGAGCTTACTTAAACCTTTAGGAAAGTAATTAGTATCTATTATAAACTAAAGCTCTACTTCTATAGTATTTTAAAAACTAGAAAGCTATACTAGATAAGCTCTAATAAGATTAGATAGAGAGATAGAGCTAGAGATACTAGCTTCTAAAGTAAAGCTTTTAATATTAAATATTACTACTACTTAGTATATAGTATCTAATCTAACCTAGCTATAGAATATATATAGCTTTTATTAACTAGCTTTTATAATATTCTTCTACCTTCTATATATATAGTTTATATTTAATTATTATAATAAATATTAGTATATATTCTATTTAGTTAATAAAATATATTACTAATATAGTACTAGATTATATCTATAAAGTCTATATATATTAATTTATTAAGTTAATATATAAATCCTAGTATAGGTCTAGATAAGCTCTAGTATAGAAAATAATAGTATTAACTACTTCTATATTTCTTAAGATATCTATTTTATAAAAGCTACTAAAATAGTAACTTCTTATAGAGAATATTATTACTATATTTAAAGTAGGGATTATTATAATAGTATAACTTCTATAGATATAAGAATATTTTTAATACTCTATTTTTTAACTAATCTATATAGATTAATAGTTCCTATAATAATATTATAAATTAATTATAGAAAGCTCTAGACTAACTAATTAAGTCCTTATAGTTAGTAGGTACTACTACTATAGAGTACTCTCTATAATCTTAAGTACTCTCTTAAGAGTAGATAGGATAATAAAAGTAGAGAAAGCTCTAGTATATACTAAGACTTAGTACTATATAGATAACGCTTTTTATTAAGTAGATAGAAGCTTTATACTTAACTTAAAATAATACTTTTTATATTTAGTTATAATTTTATAAAGTACTCTTACTTTATATCTATAGTAATATTTAAGAATTAACTTTTTCTAGGCTAAGCTATAATAAGAGATAAAGCTAAGCTATAATATAAAGTATAAAGCCTAGAAACTTACTATTAGCTATAGCTAGAAGTAAGTTCTATAAGCCTCTTAATACTAGAACCTTTAAGTAATTCTAGAATCGGTCTTATTACTAACTACTATAATATATTTAAGAACTTATAATTTTATAATAGTACTCTATAAAAGAAGTAAAAGTAAGAATTATTTTTTAAAATCTAGTAAAAATAGTAAGTCTAGAGACCTTCTACTATTAAATCTATAGAATATTATATCTATCTAGATATAAAAAAGTTCGTATCTTAGAGAGTAATTATACCTAGCTCTTAGGCTTATATACCTATATTTATAGTATTATATAAAATTAGAGCTATAGCTACTTTTAATATATTATAGCTAGGTAGACTATATAGCTTTTTTATTTTAGTAGATTTTACTTAGACTATCTAGAAAATATAGCTTTTAGATATATCTAATATATACTAGTAATCTACTAAGTAGTATTAGCTAGAACCCTAGTTTATCTAACTAGAGTCCTAACTTTAAACTTTTATATATAGGTAGCTTTTAGCTATACTCTCGATAGATTATTAACCCTTCTATAAGCCTAGTATATTACTTATTTTCTTAGAAGTCTTTATATTTAGAGCTTTCTAGCTTATAGCTACGCTTCTATACTATATAAGAG
>WRNY01000110.1:0-26951 GCA_012978405.1 Pseudocercospora macadamiae | reverse complement strand
ATATTAAGCCTAAGAGTTATACCTAGTAGGGAGGGTATAGTACTAACCTAGAACCTACTATACCTAATTAGCTAATAGGTAACTAAGAAAATATATATACTTATATAAGAAGAGAAAAGGCTTAAAAGTAAAAGAGTAGTCTATATAATTTAATATAACTAATATATTAAATTATATAGAGATTAGGTCTTAGAATTAAACTAAGATAGATTATACTATAAGACTATAGTATCTAATTAGCTAATTAATAGAGAGTTAAACCTATTTATATACCTTAAGTACCTAGAGGAAAGAAGTTTAGGCTAAGTAGGAGTATTAGAAAGTATAGCCTACTCTACTATTCTAGTAAGGGTATATTATATAATTAGGTTATATAACGTAGTATATAACTAGATTATATAATATACCTAATAAGAATAGATCTTAGAAGTAGATAGAACTTTAATAAAATAACTATATTAGTTCCTACTATTATACTCTCTTTTAGTACCTTCCTACTATAATATATTTAATAAATATTCTAATTAATAGTTATTAGTAGAAGATTATATAGTAGCTTATTTACCTCTATATTTAATCTCTAGTTTATAAGTCTACTATATACTATTAAGCTATCTATATAAATAGTTATATATATATCTATCTAGTAGTATTTCTACTTCGATAGAGCTATCGATATTACTTTAACTTTAGCTATATTAATATATTTCTTATTCTATTACTTTATTATAATTAGGTTAATAATATTATTAATATTATCTATCTAGCTATCTTTTCCTTTAAACTAGAAAGTGCCGAAGCCTTTATTCGATATATTAGTATATAGCTATACTTATTATAGGCCTTATTTATCTAATATTCTAACGCTAGTTAATAGCTATAATATATACTACTACTATTATAGGTCTTTCTAAAGCTTACTATAGATATAATAGAGTATTAATTTTCTTATCTAGAAGGTAGTAATAAATAAAAAGATCGATACATTAAACGCTTAGCTAGCTATAATAACCTTAGCTACCTAAGAAAGATATCTTATAAGCGTTCTTACTATATCTAAAAAGAAGTATTTTTTCTATAGTACTAAGTCTAGCTCTTCTAGTATTTATATTATCTTCTCTACTAAGAAGTATACGTATATTTTATAAGTATTAATTTTAATACCTAAGACTTCTATAGTTATTTCTTAGACGTCTTTTTTATTATTATAAGGTATACTAAGATAGGTTATTACGTTAGTCTATAGATTAAATACTACTATTATAGCGTAATTAATAAAGCTCTAAAGAGTAATAAAGATATAATCGTCGAGGTAGTAGTAGATTATAATATATTCGAGGTTTATTAATATAAAGTATTTCTATAGTATCTAATATAAGCTTTTTATAAATAAGTTAAATATATATAGTAATATTTATAGCTTAAATAGAAAGTAGTTCTTATAATATACTTTGTCTTTCTAGTATAGGCCTAGAAAGCGTCTATATTATACTACGATAAGTACTATTCTAAAAGTAGCTTTTATATCTTATTTAATTATTAAATAGCTAGTTTCTATAGCGACTATACTTCTTATAATTACGTTAAATCTATTATATATAATCGTGCTATATTTATATAGTATTATATTATTAATTAATATACCTTTAGAGTATAATAAGTTATATATTTATCGAAAGCTACTATTATACTTTAGAACTAGCCTCTATAGTAATATAATTACTTCTACTAATCTCCTATATACTATTCCGCTATTTAATCTAGTACTTATAGTTACGTTATTAATCTACTTATAATCGAGTAGCTAACTACTATTTTTAGTAGAGAGTTTAGTAATATAGCTAGCTATAAGCTCTACTAAGAGCTAAGATATAATTTCTACTAGGTTAAGAGTTATTAATCTATAGTTAATATAGTTTACTCTCTATACCTTAGTATTATTAGTATTAAATATATACCTACTATCTTTAAGAAGTCTAATATCCGCGCTATAGGTAATTATATAATAGAGAACTCCGCTAAGGTCGCTAGAGTAATTATATAGTACGTACTACTAAGCCTCTAAAATTAATAGAGTTACTAAAGAAAGTAGTAGTATATTTAATAAGCAGACGTTATAAAGAAGAGTAGTATTTAGACGTAGTTTATATAATTGTCGTTATATAGCTACTAGAGCCTTAAATATATCTAAAATATTAAAGTTATTAATTAAAAGAATAAATAGATAGTAGGTATTATCTATTAGCTATAGTTAGCTTTTCTTCTTTAGATATATAAAGTTAGTAGATCTATATTTCTTCGTCTTTTTTAAGTATACGTCGTACGTATATATAAACTAATAGGACCTATATCTATATAGCTTATTAAGGTTCTACTATTTATAGAAGACTTTTAAATACTACTCTTTATAAGCGTGTTATTATTTAGGTATCTACTTAGACTATAGTAGCTACGCTATTCTATTAGTACTAGTAGACTATATTCTACTACTACTTATAGAAGAGTAATTATTGTTATAACTACGCTAGCGTCTTTATAGTATTATTAGTAGTAGAAGTAGATAAGATAATAGTACTACTAATTTTCTATTTCTTTTTATCTACGTAGCCTATCTTACGTCTTCTATAACCTTTTTAGCGTCTTTAGTTTAACTAATTACTAATAGTATTACGTCGAGTTATATATATTTCTTTACTTCTTCTATAAGTTAGAAAGTAGATATTAAATACTTTTTATTCTATATATTCTATAGTATTATAAACGCTACCTAGTAGACTAACTTCTACTAATTATATACTTCTACTTTCTTTAATACTTAGTTTATAAAGTTTATAGTTTTCTAAAGAAGGTATATAGCTCTACTACTTTATAAGTTATTACTATAGAGTATAATAAAGATTACTTAGAAGAGTATAAAAGCTTTATAGAAAATATAAATTAACTTATAAAAGATTATCTTATCCGATACTATAAATTCCTTTAGTTTACTATTAGTAAATAGAGTAACTATTAATATATCGTATTTAGTCTTTTTTAGTTAGTTACCTAGTAGCCTAATAAAGTATATTAGATTAAATAATAAGTTAAATATTACGTTAATATATTTATAGTTTATAGATAATAATAAGAGAGACTTAATATAGTTATATACGTTCTAGCTAATAGTTATATCTAAAAGAACTTAAATCTTACTTTCTAAATATAATAAAGTAAGTACTATTAGTTATAGTAGTAGCTACTACTATTATATCTATACCTAGTATAACTAACTTATTATAATTTAATTATAAAGTACTATATACCTATTATATATATCTTATCTTACTAATAGAGGTAGAGGTTATAGTAGTAGAATACTATAATAATACTACTATATTAGTAGCGCTATAGTAGTAGGTTAATATTAGCCTATCTAATTACTAGAGCCTAGGTTATTATTTATTATACTATTAATATTTATATTATTATTACTATTATCTTCTAATTCTATAATAGTTTATATATTAAAAATAATCTTATTATTAAGCTTATTATTAAATTATAACTATAGAGTAGATATAGCTCTACTTTCTATCTAACCTCTACTAGTACTTTAAACGCGCCTAACTATTATATATAGTTAATATATAAGCTATTAATCTGCTATTAGATCGCTATCTATAACTATAAAAGAAGCTTATATCTTCTATAGTTATATTAATATTAAAAAGCGTATAATAGCTATAGCAATTAGTAGGTAAATAAAGGAAGGAGAGTCTCCGACAGCCGTTAATCCGCTTATGCAGTAGCTGGCATAGACCCCTGCAATTAAATATAGCCAAGCAAGCCAGCAACCCCGTCCTGTGGCAAGAGCTTGTTTATCCTTGTCGCCTCGTTGAGGGCTTGGCCATGGACAATAGGGTTGGCTAAGTTCCCGGCTTGGCAAGAATGTGCAATAATTGGATTAGTCCCGCTCGAAATCTGATCCAGGTGCACTGCCCATATCGTATTTGACCGGCATTCCGTCAACACCGGCATTCCGTCAATTGCCTGAGGCATATGCGTACGATGTATACTGCTTACGCGTACGACGTATACTTCTCGCAACGACGACAATTTTTCGTTTTTATTGCAGATAGGCTATCGTAGACGTATACGAAGAAGCACATATAGTCGCACAACTTTCTATATAAATTTATCGCGCTTTCAGAGTGTTGTTGCTATTCCTCGAAAGACGTAAGCAGTATACATCGTACGCATATGCCTCAGGCAATTGACGGAATGCCGGTGTTGACGGAATGCCGGTCAAATACGATACTATTGATATTCGCATCTTGGAGACTCATATACACCTTGACGCGACATGTGGTGCGTTTCTGTCGACTTTCCGTTCACCCGACCTATCAAAGAATGCTTGCGCGCGAAACTATAACATGGCCGATCGAGCTTTATATGCCTGTGATCAATGTGTAAGTTGTGGCAAACAGTTTAGATCGGATCGCTAATATTGGACTATCTGACATGGGACCAGTATCGTTGCAAGACCAGATGCGACAAACAACTTCCTAAATGTGGAAGATGCACGCACCAGAGCGCCACTTGTACATACAGCGTCACCGGGGTAGAGACCATTAATACTGCCAGTTCAAGCAGCTCGAGTACGCTTGATTTGCGTCCTCACTCCGGCGCCCTTTACCAACGGCCCACCCCGACTTCCGCTCCAACTTCGGCATACGAAGCACAACCATGGCTGAACCACTCAGGCGATGGCATCAATGTATGGGCGGATAGCGTTCAATCGCAACCTTCTTGGTATGGTGCGGAGCTGGATAGGCAAAACTCATACTTCATGCCGGCCATGGGTAGTTCAGTCGCCACTGCCAATACTTCTCAGCCGGACAGTATAGCGCACGTGGAGCCTAGTGCCCAGACTTTATCATCTCCGATGGACTATCGACCAATTCAAGGCTCCCAGCAGACAATGAGAAGCTGTCGCTGTATCCAAGCAATCCTGGAAGCTTCGACCGTCGCGAGCAGAATCGTCGACAACAACAATGGAGCTGATCCACCCGACATAGCAGCTATTGATAACGCCAGCGATGCTGCCTTTTTTGCCTCCAAGTGCTGCATGCTCAAAGATACATCTACCTTTATGAGCATTCTACTATTCACCCAGAAAGCACTGGGCTGCATCAGACTGGCCATCCAGTTTCCGACAACTATTACTGTTGCTCTCGTCCTACAATCCAGGCTGCTCGCAATACTCGCTATGATGGAGACCTCATTGGCCTCGGATGAAACCTTTCCTGAAATCGGTCATGAACGACGTGGAAATCTCACGGTCATGATCAAACAATTACAGGATGGATATAAATCTTGTAATTGGATTTCAGACGAACAAGCATACTACCAACAACAGATTCCGACGCCATACTCATGAGTACCTCCCGAAATGCTATCAGGCATTGATCGATCCGATCACCGAGTTGCCGCTACCACTAGAACTACTGGAGCTGGAAGAACCGCTTGGACCGGCAGCCGCAGCGCCGCTGCTGCAATCGATGGCATCTGGAAATCAATCTCAGTCCTCTTCTTCCACGTGATACACTGAGATAATACTTACTGCACTCGGAAGTGCTGGACGAACTCGTGCTCTGTCCATCCTCGCTGGCGGCAGCAGAACCTTTGAGAATATATTTGTCAGCTTTATTCCGTCAAGAGATGATGCCACGACCGACCTCCTGTCAAGCCAGGCAAAAGACTGCCGTTGTTGGTTGTGGAAGTGGAAGTCGAGCCACTATTATTGGTTTGCCGAGGCTCAAGGGCAGAGCCAGTCTTGCTGCCGACTGGTGCGGCGATTGCGAGCCCAGAGAGCAAGGCAGCGAGGAGGAACGATGAGAACTGCATTTTGCACGAGCGAAAACGGATGGCGAGCTGAACGAAAGGAAGTGGATGGATTGCTGCGAGGATACTCTCCACCGACAGTCGGGTTAGGTATTGATATACTACTACTACGAACAACTGCGGTGTGACAGTGCTACTTCAGCCACCTTGTCGTCGTTGGCGGCTCCAAGAAAACAAGCATTGATGCTCGTTCAAGACTTGTGGCGATTTGTGCCGTTTACCGTTGGTGTATGCGGCTAGCTAAGCCGTGCGAACCTACATTGGACATCTGGGATTTCGCAGGATACTTGCATCCAAGCTGCTTGGAGAAGCACCAAAATGACAGCTGCAGAACACATATCGTCCATGTCAAGGTGCACGTATGTTGATTGTGCAAAGGATCATTGAGGTTTGTGTCTCATGAATCCTTCGTTCTACAGATGAGGCCATAAGTAGGTTCGTAGCGCCAAACTCTTGCATTGTCGCCGTCATAGCCTGATTGGGTAATTGTCAAGCGTCAACGACGATCTCCTTCGACGCTATGCCCAATGTCCAACGTAGAAGGTGCCCGGACTTCACGGCAAACTCTCACCCCAAAGAAGTCCGCCTAGGTGAACATGTAGAGAGTAGTGCTCGGTAACACTGCCGCACCCATAAAGTCTATCACAACCAAGGTGGCTAAATGCGAAAAGCTACTACCGTACGTGTAGCCGTGTAGGACCAAAACGAAGCCATCAAACCTCGTCCCATCACTCCGCATTCATCAAAGCTCAGTCCAAATGATCCGTTCGTCAAACGATATGCGACGGATTCGTGGATGACGAATCTCCCGTCGCCTCATTCTCCATCTGCAGGCAGGATACACCTTCGAAGTAATAGCCAAGCATACCTGGTTATGTAATCGGTGACAATACGCAATTCGCAATCGGCGACCAAGGAAAAGGTAAAAGTGAAACGGCGAGTACCTAAGATGAACGATGGCAAAATCCCTGTACCTAGATGACAATCATAGTTCTGTCCACACGTGGAAAGATGTACCGAATACCTAACAAAACGACTGAAATGACTCGCGCTACTACACCACTGTCTGTCTGCCCTGTCTGTCTAGCATCCATTCCCCAACAAAGAAAACAACTTCTCATTCAACCCATTCACCGCATCCTTCAAAACACCAAGCAAAGGAGCAAGGTACCCGCCCTGCTGCTGAGCTTGCCTTCGCATCTCAACCAACTGCCCGACTTTTCCAGTCAAGCGGTCAACATCCTCTAATCTCGAATGCGCTAGAGTATAAACCAGCTGCATCTGTAATTGCGGAGATTGGATTCTACGGCCTTCAGCTTCGATGGTCGGATGTTGTCCTCCTGAAACAACAGCAGAGAGGCATTCGACACATTGTTGGAGTGCGAGGATACAGTCCATGAGACAGACATCGAGACAATTTGTATCTGTGCATGAAGGCCATTGGAGAGCTGATGAGACGCAATTGATTGTGTCGCGGATAGCTTCGAGATGTTGGTCATCGGTGCCTTGGTTGTCTTTGAATTCGCAACTTCGATAGACGATTGTTGTTTGACCGGTGCCGGTTGATGTGGAGGGACTGTGCTGTGAGACTGGTGATATGTATGGTATGACTCCGTACTCGTTGGGAGTCATGAGCGGAGGTTCTGTGAATAGTTGGGTTCCATCCAGGACTGTTGGGTTATTGGTTTGGTTGAGTAAGGCTTGCCATTCGAGGAGGTCTGCGTGTGGCATCCAGGCGTCACTTGTGAGCATTGGTTGTTGGAGAGATTGCTCAAAGGAGCTGGTGGTGCCGATGCTGAGAACTCGATCATGAGGTCCCGATGAACTGCTCGAGGGAGTGTGCCAAGGATACTCTGCAGGTGGCGTGTACTGCTGTGGGATAGGATTGATAGCCATAGGAGCCATGCTGGTTGGCATAGCGGCGTTGGATGTTGGTTTGATGGCCATGATATCCGGCGAACTTGATCTCTTCTGCCTTTTTGCGACATGTATGTCGCCATCAGCGACACTTGAGGCCGCTACGGAAGATTCGCGAGAAAGATCCATCAGTAATGGTTGTTGAGGCTGAAGACGGACAGGTAGTGGACTGAATGGCGTCGAAGTTGAACTGCCCGCTGAGCTGGTGGAGCCTCCGTTGCGACGCTTTTTGTGACCCTTTGGCTTTCCAACAGGCTTTCCGGTACTGTAGGTACAGGTAAGGCCAGTCCTCAAACATTGTTCGCAGGATGGGCGGCCGCCAAGACATGGGTGTTTGCGCCGAAAGCACTACGCGAGTGAATCAGTACTGGACAATTAGTCGCATCAGTGAGGACTTACTTGATCGCAGGCTGGTGAAGGCATGTTAGCGATAGTGATCACGTGGAATATAACGAGTGTACTGCGTGATTGTTCCTGTCTCAGTGGTAACAGTGGCGAACATATTAGATGTCGACAGCAGCGCAACGTCTCTATCAATCATCTGCCGAAGGGACCGAGCAGCCGGAGACGATTGGTCTGTGAGTTCCCCAAAAGGCCTGAACGCTCGAACTTGCCATGTGTCGAGCAGGCTTGTCCAGGCTTCTCGTGTTCATGCGCAGTCTGGCAGGTCAGGGATTTACTTGGCTGTCGATGGTTGCAGTCGTCATATCGAAAAGAAATCGTTAGATCGAGCAGCCAACAACAGTGGCTCTGTATCTTATTCGCAATTATAGAAGATTATGGCTTGAAAGGGCCAGGCAATGAGGCAGTGAAGGTCGCGGACCACATCTGATCGATAACCGGTGGAGAATCTTCCTTCTTTGATTCGGAAGCTTGTCAAGCATCAAGCACATTTAGCGAGACTTGACGGCTGGGCGTTTGCTGAAGAAGGTCGGCGGGGCGCTGCAATCAGTGGTTCTTGGGAACGTGTTAGCAAGGGCAGTGCAAATGTTAAGCAAGATGCACAGCCCACTATCACATACTAGAAGCTGCAGTGAGGCTGACCCTGTCGTATCTAGAATCAACCTCGGAACCTTCTTTTCGAGGTACGGGAGATCTTATCAGACAGGTAGATTCTGCATAGTACAGTACGCCGTACTTTGAAACGAGCTCTAGTGAACGTTTGCTGCAGCTTCTTACAGGGCTGATCCGACGCTGTGGGTATGAAAATTGAAAGCTGTGCTTGGTGCAGTGAGCGCGTGACTGATTGTCCCAATTAGAGCACGGTTAGATTGACCCAATGAGCCGCCAAGTTCTGAATGTGAAACTCTCTTCGAATCGCGCAGCGAAGCAAGCGGATTGCGTCTACGTGCTGCATGTGTCAAGAATGTTGGATGTGATATGCAGATAGCACTGCCGCGCACTTTAGCCATGGTACCTGGCGATCCTCAGAACGTGCGTTGGCGCCGGCTGCAAGCCGAACACATACGAAGATGTGTTTCAAGGTTGATGGGGTTGACTTCGCATCGACGATGTCAAGATGCTGTACAGCCGTGATGCCATGTATTGTATTCAGCTTGCTGCATGACATATTCCAACACGAAGAACAAGTGGTCATTCTGCATTCGAAAGCGCGGGTAATTAGAGTCTGAACGCCGGGTAGACTGCGTCGAAAATCTAGAAGGTCCCAACACGCTGATGAGCTCCAGGGTCTGCTGTCGCCATCTGCAAGGGAACCTGCTCGCATGCGATTCTCAGAGCATCAAGATGGCTACGGATAACAGCGAGTAGGCCTTTGACGCCGGCTGTATATGCATTGCCATCTGCTCCGATTGGACTTATCTCATCCCGCGGCCGAAAGGATGCATCCAACAACATCGATATCCTCTGCAGAGTAGATATATGCTCACGGAGCATAGCAAGTTCAAGCGACCTTGCAGGGATTATTTGGTCGACATACCCGCCCACACGGACGGTCATTAGCCGGTTGGCCTGTTCGGCTGACGGGAGACGATGGGATATGGCTCCGTGGAGGTCTTTGATGATGCAGGTTGCTTGCTCCAAAGCGATGACTTGGAGGAGAGCGTTATCCGTCTTGGCGCAGCTCATGCATTGCACAAATTGCTGGAGGGCATCTTCAACGGCTGTCAAGACAACACAAGAAGACGCCAATGTCGGAGGGTTGTGTGTATGCAAGTAGTCGGTCGCTCGGGTCGCTGCCGAAGTCGATTGAGCAAGGCACTGACATTCCGTTCCTGACTTCGCCATGTTCGCTTACATGTGAGCATCGCCCCACCAAGCGGCACGTTCCTTCTCTTCTGCAGTGTTGGTCGTCGACTTGCGGTGAAAAGGGACAGGAGGCGGATGTCTGTCGTCGAAGGGTTCCGTTCATGCTCGATCTTGCTGCCCAAGAATAGACCGCGCAGCCTAGCTATCAGATGAGTGTATGCAGTCCGCTGCGGTCTCGTAATGAGCAGCGCCATCAAGTCGTGGATGGGTAGCCATGCGTGTGAAGTTGGCGTCGTCGAAAGTTTGAGGGCAACCCTTGGAACCGGCTGTTCCGCGAGTCACGAGGACATGGGTATGCGGAGGGAATGTCCGGACAGTACTTACCGTGACCATTTGGTATATGGATGCCAAGTGCACAGTATCGCTGCTGAAGATTTGACGTTGAAGTCGCCAATGATCTAACTCAATGCAAGTGATAGTGTCTCATAGCCAAGTGATTGGCAAGGGCGAGACAATGTTGAAATTCTAGCAGACGGAACCGAATAGTGCCACCAACGCCTACGCTCAAATAGATGCAAGCCTTTCCTCAACCTTGACTAGCAAGATGGACTCGCAATAGCATCTAGCTCTTCGCGGTCTCTTGTCGTCCTTGTCTGACTAGCCACAAGAGCAGGTCCACCTTCGTCGCAACAGCAAGAGCCTTCAATGATCCATCGCTGTCACGCTCAGTAACGATTGCTGCTGCGTTCCAAACGAAGAATCTCTCCAGGTAGCTAAGTGGTGTGTTCATGGTGATCTCCACGAACTCACGTTTGCTCTCTTCGCCTTCCGCTCCTTCCGGTCTGACCTCAATCGGCTTGATCTCATCTGACTTGGAGAAGTGGAACATGACATCTGCCACCGGGCTTTTGATATTTACCCGACCCGAAGACAAGTATGAGAGACAGTTTCCAAGTGTAACCATTCCGACCAGGCGCTTTCCTGAGCCCGAAGTGACAGGAATCTGATCGAAGCCCTTGTCGCGCATAAGTTCGACAGCGTCGTCCACGATCGCGGTCTCGGCGATAGTTTGGATGGGCTTGAGCCTGAGGTCCTTGATCTTGGCATTTGCATGCTTCTCCTTCTTGGTGTGGATGGGCACCTCGGCCGGTGCAAGGTCATTCGTATTCACGGTGTCCTTCGGCTCTACGGCCTGGCTCTTTGGTGTGGGTGGAGCAGTCAGAGGTTCTGCAGGTGGTAGCAAATCATTGGCAGCCAGCCAGTCGTCGTCAACGAATTTGGATAGATAGCTGCGGATGCTGTCTGGCAGAATGACCACGACCGAATCATTTTCACTGAAGTTCAAATCCTTGATTGCCTTCATGCATGCAGCCATGGCCGAGCCGGAGCTACCACCCACAAGGAGACCCTCTTCCCGTATGAGTCGTCGTGCCCAGTAGAAGGATTCCCGGTCATCAGTCTTGTACCAAACATCAACTTCGTTCTGAGCAAGGACATCAGGAATGAAATCGTAGCCGATGCCTTCAACCTTGTATGGAGAATTCTTTCCATCGTCGTTGAGCTCTGCGGGCACAGCCAGGATCGAGCCTTTTGGGTCTGCGGCCACAATCTTGACTTTGTTCCCATGCGCCTTTCTGATGCCGCGAGAGATACCAGTGATTGTGCCACCAGTGCCCGCGCCCGCGACCACGGCGGCGAGGTTGGCAGGCAGCTTATTCGTCTGGTCGACGATTTCTGCGGCAGTGCCAAACTCGTGCGCGAGAGGGTTATTTGGATTTCCATACTGATCCAAAATTATGCCTCCAGGGATCTCTTTCTCCAACCGCCTGGCCACTCCAATATGGCTCTCGGGGCTGTCCCATGCAGCACTGGTAGGCGTTCGGATGATCTCAGCACCCAACGCCTTCAGCACGCTCACCTTCTCGCTACTCATCTTCTCTGGCAGAGTGATAATGGTCCGATAGCCCTTGACAGCGCCTACAAGCGCAAGACCTATGCCAGTATTGCCACTCGTTGGCTCGATCAAGACACTGCGGCCAGGCTTCAGGCGGCCTTCCTTCTCGGCTGCCTCAACCATGCGCAAAGCTATGCGATCTTTGACACTTCCGCCGGCGTTGAAGAACTCGCATTTGGCGTACACGGTCGCCTTGATGCCAATCGACTGAGGAATCTTGTTCAACCGTACGAGAGGCGTGTTGCCGATATTCTCCAAGATGGTGTCCATGATGGCTGGCGGGTTGCGCGGTTCTTTCGACGTTACGTGCGACATATTGGTGGCGAGGGATGTATAAGGAAGGAAGGAAGGAGGTGGAAGTGGAAGAAATCCAGAGAGGTGGCGACCGCACCTGCCCCTCTTATATGTATGGGAAAGTGAGTATCTAACTCACCTACTAGACGTCGGCGATGCAGTGGTCCCTTGGTCGTTGCAACCAGAACCTAATGGCAAAACAAAGGACTTAGACTCCAATGGCGTGGCGTGTTTGGTTGGCAAGCCGCAAATAGCCGACCACCCGCAGGGGTCTTTTCTGAGCAGAAAATGTCGTCAGTCTCACCTTCCACGCCCTACATTTTTCACACGCGTCTCATACACGTACAACATTATTTTCCATACAGAATTGGCTTTTGGGTAGCGCTACACGCCCATACTTGACAATGACTCTAGCTACACGTAAGGTGATCTGTACCTGACCGCAGCACTGGGCAGGACAACCTCCACGCAATCACGGAGACAGGAACTCCTCAACAACCTGATTGAATCGGTCAGGATTCTCCCAGAACACAAAATGACTTCCTTTTTCCTCTGCAGCGAATGTATATGCGGTGGCTCCTGGAATCTGGGTGGCCGCCCAGTTGATCCCGGTCGCGTTGTTTAAGCTAATAGCTCCAGAAAGCACCTTCGTGGGCACGTTGATGCTCGGGAGTACGTCTCGCCAATCTGCGAAGGCATGGTTGATCAGTAACGTCGCAGCGTTGTGGTCGCTCATCTTCAAGTTCTGTGCAACCATCCAATCGAATTCGGCTCGGGAAAAATCCTTTGTAAACATTGTCGTCAGAAGCGGCACCAGCTCGTTGGACATATTCGCGCTGAAAGTATACACCTGGGAGGGCTTGAACAACGCGCAGGACCATGTATCAAGTTGAGCTTGCGTCCACGTTGGATCTTGCGCAAGAACGGAGCACTGGTCGGCGATCACGAATCGGCGTAGACGCGAACGCTGCTCGGGATGCTGATTCCATAGTTGTGGCAACTCCGGAGCGTGATGGGCCCCAGTCTAGTATGTACATTGGTACATTCTTTGAAGGTTCCCAGGATGATGCCATACGATGATGTGGAGCCTGGGTTTAATGTCCTCTATCTTATGCGCTGCATACCTACCCAACAAGAGACCTTCGTGAATCAATCGCATTCATCTGCCACTACCTTCGAAACTTACTGTAGGGCTGAGCTAACGGTCGTGACGGTGATCTTCTGACCATCCTTACCACTTCTTCCTGACCCATCCAACGACTCTCCATCGTAAACGACACTGCCTTCAAAGACGCGATCAATCTCCTCAAGAGTCAAGTTCTTAGTTTCGATCCAGAAGAATTTGACAAAGACCAGCTCCAAGAAGTCCCAAGCCGCGACAATCATATAGATCTTCCAGCCAATCTTTCCGAGACCGATGGGTAGGCAGAGACTGGTGAGGATACTGTTCACAAATCAGCAGCGTCCAGAAAGGGAGAGCAAGAAAAACCTTACGCGAAGACAGCAACAGTCCCAGACCAGATTGCCATGCCGTTGGCTCGAATGGGGTAGCTAAGGACTTCTGCAGGATACAGTTGCGTAAGAGGGGTGATTCCAACACCGTATGCGCCCATGAAGAGGAAGATCGATGCCACCGCTCCATAGATGCCGGCAGAGTGCTGGCTAGTGCCATAGGCTGAAACTTGGGGTCAATGATCGTACATGAAGACGAATGTTTGTGGGCCACATACCTTTGGTCAGTCCACCGAGAAGAAACATGGAAATAGTCATGCCGACACAAGAGAACAATGCAAGTGTCTTTCGACCAACTCTGTCCATAAGTACGGTACCGATGCCGGAACAGACAAGACACCATGAGTTCAAGACGACGTTCTACCGAGACGATTAGCCAAATTTGTCTCAAGGGGTGACCAAATCCACCTACAATCTGGAGCTGAGTATTTTGACCTGTTATGCCAGCATTATCGAGCATATCTCCGATGAAGTATGAAGCAATGTTGTTGCCTAAGACATGTCAACAAGGCTGAGACAACTTCCGAACAAGAGTGCATCCTCACCAGAACCCATAGCAAGCACGCCCACCGAGGCAGCAAGCATGACCCTTTTGCGAGCAGCTCGAGTCTTGAAAAGCTCCATAAAGCCAACCTTTCTGCCCTCGAGACGTTCCCAATCTCTTGCAGCGATAATCTCTTGACTTGTAGTTGCGACAATTGGGGCGGTTTGGTCACCATTGGATTGCAGGGACGCAATCACGCGGAGAGCGTCATCGTTGCGGTCTTGATATGCCAGCCATCGAGGAGATTCCGGGGTACAGAAAAGGCAGATACCACTGGAAATGCTGGGGATGATTTGCAGTAAGCAGGGAAGTCGCCAACACCAGTTCCCATCAATGGCTGCGGTACGATATGTGATGCCGGATGCCATTAATGCTCCGACATAGTATACGGAGAAAGTAATGCTCAGGCCTAAGCCACGACTAAAGGTAAAGGGTAGAAGCGTTAGCAGAAATCGAGTGAAGTTCTTAAATAGGTGATCGTCTGAGACACCCAAGTTGCTTCAAGAACAAGTGCTGAGATGCAAGTGCTACCTGCGACATGCAGTACGTAGTGTGCTTTCAGTCGTGGAGTCGAATAGAGTGAGGTGAGAGCTTTCACCCTTTGCTTTACTTACATCTTGGCTGGAAGGCACTCTGCGAGCCAACTGTCTCAATCGGTCTAGATTAGCATATTAAGGTGACCGAGGATTGTACACGTCCTGCTTACGTTGCACCAGCAATGCCAGCAGTACCCTTAGCTACACCAAGGATGATTCTCCCGCATAGAAACATGGGCATATTGCGAGCCCCGGCGATCAGGCCGATGCTAAATGCCTTGACGAGGAGTGAGAAAAGAATGGAGTTCTTTCGACCAAGTCTGTTGACGACTGGGCCCATAGTTAGAGAAGCAATTCCCCAGCCGATGAAATTTGCGGCGGTGTTGAGTGCTTTGGTGGCTGTGGTGAGGTGCAAGAAGTCTGTGTAGGCGGGCATGATGTTGATACCAGATACCAACCCTGAATCGTAACCAGAAGTTGCGGCAAAGACGGCGGCTGTTATGATTAGGTAGACTGTTGTTATTGAACTAGACCTAGGCTGCAAAGGCCCGATGATGCCGGAAGGTAGGAAATTCATTGTTTCCAGTCGATGAGGCAATAGTAAAGCGAAGGTGATGGTCGACGAGACGGTTGATGGTGTTCGATAGAACAGCAATTGATGGGGAGTGTTGGGAGAGCTCTATCGGACATCTTGGAGTGGACTTTTGCGAGAGCTTTATCTGGCTCTCGTTCTGCTACCATACCTGAAGGTCAATTCACTTATCATAAGGGTATGTACAGACGCATTCGTTCCTGCCAAGATGGAGTTGCTGTGTAGACCCCGGCATTCATCACTCACGCGGAGAAGTGGAGCTCGGTGACTGCTGACCTATCTTTGCCACGTTGACAGTCGAGCAAATTGCAAGCACTCCAAGGGTCCTCGACATGATAAGGTGGGAATTCGGCCTAGGCTCATACTCATCTGAGGCTAAGACATGCAGTCTTTAAGCGATCGGCTATTTTGATATGGAGATGAACCGATCGGATATTCACTTCGCTGGAAACCTTCGAAGGACGATGTCACCACGCTAAGCACCGTAGATGTGTCCGCTAGCATTGCAGGCGGATCATTTCTGGAGCCGCCTATCAAATTCGAAGCTCTATGATCTTCGAGCCTGACGGCTTTGGCTTCAATAAAAGCCACAGCAACGCTTTCGATGAAAGATCAGAATTCATCCGACCTGAGTCGCAACCATGGGATCGATAGCCACTGAGCAACTCCAACTCAGGTAGGAAGTCAATTGTTCAGATGGTGAAGCTCAAATGCTGACGCTGGCAGACAACCGTTCCTGGAGAAGAGGTTCGCCGACCTAAAGCAGAAGTTGATCAAACCCGAATGCAAGCAAAAGGTTGTCGAATCGTACGGACGGTTGATCCAGGCTCTTCGAGCCGAAGTGAAATTCATCGAAAAGATCGGCCCATCGCTGATCCCGGAGATCGACTTTGAGGATGTCCGAAGAAATGGTATCGATACCTGTGCCGTGATCAAAGAGCGTTTGCTTGCTAACGAATCGCTATTAGATGGACTGCTTCCCGAAGGCTTCGCAGAAGTCGTACGCGAGCGCGGATGCGTTATACTACGCAACGTAGTAAGTGAAGAGCAAGCCGTCAACTGGGAGAAGGAGTTGAAGGACTACACTTCGCGCCATCCTGGCGTGGGAGGGTATCCCAAGGAGAAACCTGCCATCTGGAACATCTTCTGGACCAGACCGCAGATGGAGATGCGTACTCATCCCGATGTTCTGGCCGCAATGCGGTCTGTCTCAAGACTGTGGCACCTATCCGATTCTGCGACGCCAATTGACCTGGACAGTCAGATAATCTATCCTGACCGGCTTCGTATTCGGTACCCGAGCGATGACCCTGGACAGTTTCCGCTGGCACCTCATCTCGATAGCGGCGCCATTGAAAGATGGGAAGATGAGGAAAATCGGAAGAACTACCAGGCTATCTTTGATGGCGATTGGCAGAACTGGGACGGTTGGCTGGCTGATCATCGTGTGAACGCCAAGTCCGATTTGTATCAATCCGAAACGTCATCTTCGTGCTCGGCGTGGCGGAGTCTGCAGGGCTGGTTATCCCTTTCTCACACCAATACTGGCGAAGGAAGCTTACGCCTGTTCCCAAACCTCAGGCTTTCCATGGCGTACATTATGCTGCGACCGTTCTTCACCACAGGAGAATTCGATGATACCCTTCCATTATTTCCTGGATCCACGCCAGGGAAGACACAATTTTTTCCCACACCCGACAATCACCCTGACCTCGAGTTGGACCGATGTCTTGTCGGTATTCCGCCCGTTCGTCCTGGCGACTATGTCTTCTGGCATTGCGATTTGGTTCATGGTGTGGATTCGACACATCCCGGTCTCAACGACTCAAGTGTCTCGTACAACGCCTGTAATCCTCTCACACCCTACAACATTGATTCGCTGCTGCGTACTAGAGAAGCTTTCCAATCCGCCGATGTCCCATCCGACTACACTCGAGCCCATGGAGACCGAGAGAGGGAATATCAGCATGCTGACCACGGAGCCAGAGTCGAGAATATCTTGAGTGAGCAGGGACTTCAAGCCATGGGTATCAAGAAGCTTGACGAAGACGAAGCCGGGCTGTGTCCGGGCCAGAAAGCTGTGCGAGAGTTGGCTAATGCGAGACTGGGTTTGCGAGGTTGATTATCCAGAGTCATGGTGGCAAGCACCATCCGAGGCTGGGTGACAATAGCCCCCAGTTCCGATGTGGAAGGCTTGGTCGGTTCAATCTTGACGAGCGAGCAACCCTCTCTGAACTAGGAGTGAGACTTTGCAATATCACCTCTCTTAGTCTGCTTCATTGGTTGCAGATTTGGGCTGGCCGCTGTGTACGACATGGACAGCGTAGTGGTCGTGAGTCCGTCGAACGCCAAAGATGTGAGAGGGCAACGATCAATGTCACCCAGCCTCGGTCTCAAAGAAGAAATCGCTTGATGTCTCCTCGAAGGAAAAGTTCAAAATAAGAGATTCGCCTTTCTTCCATCGTTTGTTCTCGGAAAGCAATGTGTAGAGCTTCACGGGCGCGTGTGAAATTCTCCCCTCGATGCATGAGTTCGTCATACCTTTCCAGAATCCAATTTCGATGAAGGACATCATCTGACTCGAGCGCAACAACAAAAAGCGGCCAGGCTAGGCGACTCATTATTATCTGTCCTTGGTCTCGAAACGCCCGGAACGCCAGCGACATGATTTGCTTGATGGCGTCGCGCTGATGCAAATTCGGAGGAGCGTTTCCGTGAACTATGCGGAGGAAGAGCAAGACAATCGCATGATACAATGGAACGATGAACCGAATGAGGACCACGAAATGCCTGCTGGAGGTAGATTGCGGTAGCTCCAGGTGCATTGCGGCACGGATCACCTCGTCATACCGTTCCCTCACCATTGCAATGCCATTTGCCAATGCCTTCCTGCTGGGAATATCAGGGCCATCGATAGCACGTTCGTCAGCGTTGAGAGCCCCCAGCAGAAATCTTAGCTGACCTAGCTCGGCGTGCATGCAATGAACATGGTTGTTTTGGAGATCCTCGATCAGAAGCTCTTGAGGATAGGAGCGTTCCCAAGTTTCCCAGTTCACCAGGCTTGAACGTTTCTGCAAAGATCGCAAGAGCTTCAATCGTGCTCTGATCGGGTCTTCGGAATTCCCGATGTGGATAGCCTGCCCCAGAAGACGATTAAATGCACCACCGAACCCATTCAGCGCCGCTTCACCGTCAATCAGGGCCATCCAAACGACAATCTGGCTCGAAACTGGACTCAGTCGCTTGTTTTCCAAGCTAGCGCACCAATCTAAAACGGAAGAATCTTCGGCTTCGGCTACACTCCTCCCTTGCGACTCGTTCAAATGAAAATCACCTGCCAAATTGCAGAGGCAAAGGGTTATGATTGAAGCGCCTTGAAGATGTGTTTCGAAGCCGACTCCGCAACCGTATCCAAACTTCAGCTCATACTGAATCATGAGGAAGAGCGTGGCCAGGACATTCTCAAGGTGCATGTCATTCCCGGTAGTTTGCGTGTTAGCATATAATAGCCTGAGTCCAGCCCCGTAGTGCTCGATTGCTACCATCCTTCGGGTGTGTATCTCACTCGATGAACCATTCAATTCAATCCATCTTTGCCCAGCCAGGCTGCAGACCATATGCAGAACCATAGGGCTTCGGCGCGCAAGGATCCAGACCATGCCGGGCCCGCTGTATTCGGGCCATCTGGTATCTCCTTCTTGCGGAAGCACGGTGCGGAAGAAGTGGATCGCGGAGTAGTCGCAGTCTGAGAGTATGTCTACACATTTGGGAGACAGCTCAGCAGCTACAGACGAGCTGTCAGGTACGCAATTCGGACTTCCGGAGGAAGCATTGTAGCCGTCTCCCGATTGTCGTCCGCTTGCGAATTGATCAGGCACTACTGGTGAAACAGTGTGGTCGTTACTGGAGTCCTCGGTCGAGTGAGGTGTTGTACTTAAGTGGGTACTCGTTGTGCTAATGTCGTGAGTATTGCGACCATGGTCGATGTCCGGGGGGTTGTCATCGCCAGTGTCATTTGCCCTCGTCTGGGCAACAATTCGCCTGGTGTATTTCTTCCGGGGCAGGGGCGTATAGTCACATATCCGATTCAACCTCAGACATCTTCCGCAATGGGGACGTGTCTCATCGCACTTGACTTTGCTGTGGCGGCAGTTCCGGCATCCTGCAAAAGAGCGCCGCTGGCATCGCCTCATTCAATTGGAAGTCTGAGAGCTCGACTTAGGTGATAGCGAACCTGCTCTGCAATTTGGCGACGATGATCTGGTCGGCAAAACAAGAGGATGCAGGTGCAGGATTGAGATTGATATTGAAATAGCCGATCGGCTAATTCCCCGTCGAGAAGGTCGCGGTCCGGGGCAGCTTCCCTGTCGACTTCCTTTGCGACTTCCACCCATTACCTGTAGAGTGGAAAGAGAGATCCACCACGCAGGGATGGCCGATAGGAGATTGGTTCAGAGTATCGACTTAGACAAAGATGACCGGCTTAGGCCAGAGGTTAATGCCTATCAGAGGCACGAAGTAGTGTCGCATCGGCCCATGTGTCAGATTGGTCTCGGCGTGGTCGTCAACAGCTCCCCTAGTACCTAGGCAGGTATCATTTACCTGATGAATGATTTGACCAAGTGGTTCTCTTTTTGGTGATATCGAAGCTCACATCTTGCGAAATGGCAAGCCAGAAATTCTCCATCGACGACCCCGAGAGCTGGCCGTTAGCCGCTGAACCGAACAAGGAATTACAAAAGGCAAGTCCACTTCAAGACCCCTGCCAGAACATCGAGGCGTTCCAGCTGTCCTAACCGAATGGTATCTACAGCTTTTAGCAAGTGGCGTGGCAGCTAGATTCTCGACTAGCGAGACGGCCACTCTGGAGGAGAAACGGGCCAAGTACCACACCCTCTTTAAGGAAGATGCAGATCGAATCATGAAGGAGCACGCAGAAGATGTTGAAGACGAGGAAATCTTCATCCCAACTCGAGACGGATTCGAAGTCCGCGCTTTGATCTATCGTCCGAAAGCTACGCAGCGCGAGCGTGACCGTCCTCTCTTGGTCCTGATCCATGGTGGTGGTTTCATTCTTGGAAATGCTGAGATGGAGACGCCGATATGTGTCAATGCTGTTCGCAAATACGGCTGTGTTGCCATCAGCCTGGATTACCGGCTATCTCCTGAAGTAAAATTTCCTGTGGCGTACGAAGATTGTTGGGATGCTTTGTTATGGGTTCGTCCAGTTGATCGCAATCGCGGTCCTTTGAGGCTGTACCATTCTCTGATCGTTGCGTCAACAGATTCTAGCCAACACGGTTCAGTTGAAAATCGACCCCAGTAGAGGATTCGTCTTCGGAGGCTGTTCAGCAGGATCGCATATCAGCATACCACTGGGACACAGATACCGCGATGAAGGCTTGACACCCAAGATGACAGGGATGTATCATTCTGTGCCGCCCACCCTCCCAATCCAGGCGCTCAATGATAAATATCGACCGCTTTACAAGAGCCGCGATCAATTGGCCAACGGTATGACCTTGACCTCGAAGTCGACCGACATTTACGACCAAGCCGTTGAACCAGACTTTGCCTCCCCACTTTGGTGTCCTCTTCTCTGGCCAACAGGCCACAACGACCTCCCGCCCACTTTCTTCCAGATTTGCGGCGCGGACCTGCTTAGAGATGAGGCTTTGATCTACGAGAGAGAATTGCGGATGGAGTGTGCGGTCCAGACAAGGACGATTGTCTATGAAGGAATGCCTCATATCTTCTGGTACAATTATCCAACGCATAGTGCCAGCATCCAGTTTGCGCAAGATGCTTGCGCTGGCATTGGCTGGCTCTTTGGAAGAGAGAGATGACAGTCCAGTGAGCAGAGAAGGTTCCAGTAAGACCGAGCAGCTCTGCCAGGCGAGGGATATCTTGTGGCGTGAGCGGGACCAGGAAGCGCTGGTCGTGTCTGCGGCTTGATTCCCAAATGAATTTTTACCATGATCTGCAGCAATTGATCATGACTTTGCTACCCCAGTGGTCAAATGTCTCGTTTCGGCAGGTCTAGGCTTCATCTTCGCCGTGTACTGGTTCACCCATCTTGCATTGTGCTCGTAATCTTCGTTGCTGCGTGGACATCACGCGAATTACTTGCGCACGCGACTACGACGCGTCTGGACTGTCCATGGCAGCGTATCGAGACGCCGTGTCCTGTGAGAAAGAAGCATCAGCAGCGAAGTGAATTTGACAATGACACCCTGAAGAAACAGCAAGGCTCAGACAGTACATATCCGCATCGCAGGGAATATTCTCACAAATCTGTGGGTGTGTGAAGGGAAAGCTGACCTCCAATGTTGTCTTGCGTTCGGCAGCCGGCTTCACTTTCCTCCGACCACACTCCACCCTTGGCATCAAGGAACATAAACGCACAGAAATTCCGCCCACTCATCAACCAGGTACAAACCTTGGTTTCACCCATCCCCCATGGCGCAATTGGCTAGCGCGTTCGACTGTTACTCTTCTACAAGAAGAACGGTATCGGGAGGTTGATAGTTCGAGCCTATCTGGTAAGTTTCACTCAGAACGTATTCTACATGACGATTTCTAACAACGTAACAGGGGGAGAGAAAATGTTAGCACTTTCTTTTTGCCATTTTACCAGTCTTGCATATGTATTTGGTCTCAGTGAGAAAGGTCAGCGATTGTACAGCCTTGGGAGCACTCTCTTGACAGCAATGCATCCTTTTGCGTTCTGCATTTTTGAACTCGCATTTGTCAAACATCTTCCTCTGTCACAGATCACGGGGTGTCAGTGGAGATTATGAATGGAGAGATATTGCTCTTGCACCACCAACGGCACAAATAGCTGTACTCTCAAATACTTCATACGTACTATGAATGAGCTCATCTCGTCTATCACAATTACCTCTTCGCCAACTTCAATCGACAAGGCAACCCTTCAGCCGGCTTCGCCGTCCCAAGCTGAATCTGATACGCCCTCTCGCCAAACTGCTCCTGCACACCATGCATATTATTCGGGTACCCGCTTCCATCGCCCACCAATTTATGTAACTCATCATATGCGATCACAAAATCAAACTTCCTCACAATCATAGCCAAAATAGCCTTGGTCTCGATCATGGCCAATTCCTGCCCAATACAATTCCTCACACCTTTGCTAAAAGGGATCCAGGCCTCCTTGTTGTTCTCGGCGTAGACTGCTGAGCCTGGGATGAATCGATCTGGGTCGAACGCGTCGGGTTTTGGCCAATAACGTGCGTTTCGGTGTACACCGACATTGACGGGCCAAAGCATGAAATGATTCGTGCGCATGTTCTCGCCCGTGTCGGGGTTATGAAGGGTGAGATCCGGCTGGCCAGAGCGGATCGTTGAAGCAGGAGGTTGTAGTCGAAGTACTTCCTTGGTTACGGCTACGGTATAGTCCAACTTACTGAGTAAATGTGGGTCGCGTTTAAGCTGTTCTGCGACCGTGTCTGCGTCGTGGCCGAAGACTTCATCGTGCTCTTTCCGGATCTTGGCCAGCGCTTCAGGATGTTTGCTCAGGTAGTAGAATGCGTAACAGATAGTCGAAGATGTTGTGTCGTGCCCCGCAAAGACGAACGTTTTCATATTGCTGATAGCAGCCTCCTTGAATTCGGGATCGAGCTTCTTAACCTTACTGGCATCTCCACCCGATTGACCTTTGATCTCTTTGAGGTACGCTTCCAATGCCAGGTCTATCACATGTTTGGACTTTCCTCGTGTCTGCAGTCCTGCGAAACGCTCGTCCAGACGATCCGACAGCCAGCGGTACATCTTCCAGTTGTTGTATGCCTGAATAATAGGGCGACGTATGTCCCACAGCTCACTGGGGTTGAATTGTACGCCTATCTTCTGCCAGCGGACCTGCGACATGAAGGAATCAACAAGCACATTTCGGCCGTGTTGAGCATTGAGATCCAGATCAAGCACCACTTTCCCAATGATGTTGACTAAAAGTGAAGGGGAGAAGCATTAGCAGATACCCAGAACGCAGCGAAAGGATAGCTATACCTGTTAATTTTGTAGCCGCACTCTCCATTCGAAACAACTCGTTATTCTTGGCCCGTTTCTCCATTATGTCGCAGAAGACTTTGCATTCGTCTACAATCATCGGCACCTGAGTCATCAGATGACCTGGTGCAAAGCCTGGATTGAATGCGGACCTCCATTTCTTCCAGACTGGTCCGTCTTCCGAGACTAAGTTATAGGGACCTCCGAAGTTGACCATGAACTCCTTGACCAGCGGGTGCTTTGGGGGCGAGTACTTGAGAGTCACCTGATTCAGCACGTCGATATTGAATATGGCCATTACTGGTGGGCCAAATGGCCAGGAATCGAAATAGAACACATCCGGCAAGTTGTAAGCGACCTTCACACAGTGCATAAAGGTCTGCGGTGCCGCTCCTCTAGGCTGTTTGGCGATGACCTTGCCCATGGACACAAGGGAGCCAAAGACATAGCTGTGTGGTGGACCTGGAAGTCCTTTCACGAGAGTTCGGTGAAAGTGGAAAGTCCTGATCAGCCGCACGAAGTATACGGCGAAAACGAGTGCGATAGCCCAGGTCAGATTGGAGACTGAGATGTCTTGAAGCTGCATATTGAAGCTGCTGGCTGCACCTGATCACGTGAGGTAGACGCAGGAACCAGAGATGGTGAAATTCATGCACAAGCCATGGTTGTATGATATGATATATCGTTCTCGTACCAGTACGAGACGCAAGCAAAGTTGATAGAGTCAGCTCGAGCTGAGGGAGGCCTTGCAAAGCAGGAGGCAGTTTAGCTGCGAATCAGAAGTCTCAACGCGAACGAGTTGGCGAGCAGGGTCGACAGGCATGACGAGCCGACACCGTCGCTTCCGCTGGCGTTCTGGCGGCTTTTCCATGCCTCTAGCCGTATCCGCCGAGCTCCAGCATCAAAATGCAAGTTGATACTGAAGATGGATTTTGATGATGGCTCTCAGACATCCAAATGCTATAGGTGAAGTGGCAAGTGCTCAGGTGTGATGGCTCGACTGCGGCAATACGCTTTCCTGGTGGAATTGGTGTGACGTAGCGTGGTTGCCTTGTTGGCCGTTTGCTGGTGCCGCAAACAAGAGGCACGATCACGTTGGTCGAGGCTGTTGCAATGTAAGTGAAGTCGAGTGGCGAACTTGCATGTGATGAATACACACTTTTTGCACATATATTGGAGGCGCACACAGGAACGTATATGGTGAGATGAAGTGGTCGGGTGTTGCGAACAAAGCGAAGATGACTGAGCAGCGATCTTGGCAGGCTGCAGGGAGCTCACAAGTCGTGATCGGCGACGAGCTGCCGCAGCATGTTTGGAACCACCGCGACAACAACATAGAAACCACGGCCTCCACCACGACTGAAGAGCACAACGCTACATCCGACTCATCGTCCACACACAGCGTTATCATCGAGCTGTCCCCGCCCACTTCGCTCAGATACGCAGCGTCCGACGACGATTCCGACTTTGACATCATTGAAGGCAGCCAGCTGATTCCTGAGGCTTCATACGACGGTACAGGCACAGGCACAGCACGCAGCGACGACGGCATCTTCAACGGCCTCAGCGCCAAGCTTCCCAAACGCCGTCGTCGACAGAGCGACAAGAAGCCAGTAACTGACAGGATGGAGGCTGGCAGCAGCAGCAATGACTACAACAGCCCGCAGTGGCAGCAAGCTGGCGAGCATGCCGAGCCGCAAGATCTGGCAGGCCCAGGCGCCCACGGCAGGCTCGAATGCAAGGTCAGCAGTCCACAGAAGGAAGGCGAGGGCACTCAGAACCCTTATGTCTCCTACTTGGTCACCACCGATACCGATTTCAAGTCCTTCATGCAGTCCCATATAACAGTGCGGCGACGTTATACAGACTTCGTCTTTCTATACCGAACTCTCAGCAAGGAGTACCCGCAATGTGCTGTACCGCCTCTCCCGGACAAACATAACATGTCGTACGTGCGAGGCGACCGCTTTGGGCCAGACTTCACCAATCGAAGAGCCTACTCGCTGAATCGTTTCTTGAAGCGCCTGACGTTACATCCTGTGCTTCGAAGAGCGACACTCCTCGCACTTTTCCTGGAGTCTAGCGATTGGAATGCGACCATGAAGAATAGACCAAATAGAGGCATGAGTGGGAGTGAAAGCGGAAGCGGTTCGGTCCTCGAGAGCTGGACGGACAGCTTCCTCAATGCCTTCACGAAGCCTCACAAAACAGACAAGAGGTTTCAGGACGTCAACGATCGAGCGTCGAAACTTGACGACGATCTTGGGACGGTTAGCAAGACCGTGGCTCGTGTCGCGAAACGAGAAGGAGATCTCGAATCTGATTATGGTGACTTGGCAACACAATTTCAGAAGCTGGCGGCTCTCGAGCCTGGGGTCAACGATGAATTGACCAAATTTGCAGCCTCCGTCTACGCCACAAGCGAGGGATGGAAAGATCTCAAAGACTTCACAGATCAGGACTACCTTGGTTCGCTGAAAGACATGGAAGCGTACATCACAGCTGTGAAAGCTCTTCTCAAGACCCGGGAACAGAAGCAGCTTGATTTTGAGGGCTTGACAGAGTACCTCAACAAAGCTGCTCAAGAACGCGACACTCTTGCATCGCATGGATCCATCGGCGCCTCCGGTTTCCTTCGACAGAAAATTGAAGATGTCCGCGGCGTAGACCACGAGCAAGCGAGACGAGAACGACAACGTAAACTCGAAGTCCAGATCTCGAGATTGACCACCGAAGTCGAGGCCGCCAAGAAGACCACGGAAGCTTTCGATGAAGAAGTCGTCAAGGAGGTCTCTGACTTCGAGAGAATTAAGGCAGTTGAGTTCAGAGATACATTGGGCGGATTGGCCAACGCGAACATCAACTTCTTCCAGAACAATATCGATATATGGGAACAGTTTGTGCAAGAAATGGAGAGAGGACAGGCTGCTGCCAAAGCGTAGAAGAACGAAGTACTCTAATGTGTATATGCCCGGAAACGATTACACCAGCCATTCATGTCTTCTTAGTAATCTCATTCATCTTCCATGAAGGCATATTCCGAAGCTCTGGTCACTGGCCGTGAGCTAACGGAAGTCCTCAAATCTAGACCGGAAGACCGGAAAGAGAGCGCATGAAACTCATGTGTGCATATGATACAGTTGTTCTAGAATCATCTGAGCAGGGGTGTATGAAACATCGGGTGATCCGGAAATAAAAGTTTCGAGGCCCGGGGGCAATGCTCGTTGCCCAAATTTGGAAATGAAAGACTTCGTCGTTTGAATTTTGTGGAGCTGCTGAAGTGAAGGTGAGTTTCTATACTACACCTTGCTAATCTAGCTCAGCCATGGGGGCAATCATTTTTTGTACCAATTTTGATCTGGAAGGCTCTGTATTCAGAATCTTGTGGAGCGACTTTACTAGAAGTGAGGGCCAAATTCGATGTCGGAGGAGTTGAAGTCATCAGAGCCTGCAGCGGCCATGGTAACGGCGAGGTTGGGGGGG